>PVHT020000059.1:2801382-2813244 GCA_004024745.2 Catagonus wagneri
ACTATACCTAGAGAATCCTAAAGACTCTACCAGAAAACTGTTAGAGCTCATCAATGAATTTGGCAAAGTCGCAGGATACAAAATTAATACACAGAAATCAACTGCATTTCTATATACTAACAATGAAAGATCAGAAAGAGAAATTAGGGAAGCAATCCCATTTACCATCGCATCAAAAAGAATCAAATACTTGGGAATAAACGTACCTAAAGAGACAAAAGACCTGTACTCTGAAAACTATAAGACGCTGATGAAAGAAATCAAGGATGACATGAACAAGTGGAAAGACATACCATGCTCTTGGACTGGAAGAGTCAATATTATCAAAATGACTATATTACCCAAGGCAATCTACACATTCAATGCAATCCCTATCGAATTACCAATGACATTTTTCACAGAACTAGAACAAAGTATTTTAAAGGTTGTTTGGAAGCACAAAAGACCCAGAATAGCTAAAGACATCCTGAAAAAGAAAAATGGAGCTGGAGGAATCAGGTTCCCTGACTTCAGACTATACTACAAAACCACAGTCATCAAATCCATATGGTACTGGCACAAAGACAGAAATATAGATCAGTGGAACAGGATAGAAAGCCCAGAATTAAACCCATGCACCTATAGTCAACTAATCTATGACAAAGGAAGCAAGAATATACAGTGGAGAAAAGACAGCCTGTTCAATAAGTGGTGCTGGGATAACTGGACAGCCACATGTAAAAAAATGAAACTAGAACACTTCCTAACACCATGCACAAAAATAAACTCAAAATGGATTAAAGATCTAGATATAAGACCAGATACTATAAAACTCTTAGAGGAAAACATAGGCCAAACACTCTCCAACATAAATGATAGCAGTATCTTCTCAGATCCACCTGTTAGAGTAATGACAATAAAAAGAAAAATAAACAAATGAGACAATGAAACTTAAAAGTTTCCACACAGTAAAGGAAACCCTAAACAAAATGAAAAGACATCCCACAGAATAGGAGAAAATATCTGCAAATGAATTGACTGACAAGGGATTAATCTCCAGAATTTACAAACACCTCCTATAGCTCAATACCAAAAAACAAACAATCCCATCAAAAAATGGGCAGAAGATCTAAACAGACAATTCTCCAAAGGAGACATACAGATGGCCAAAAAACACATGAAAAGATGTTCAACATCACTCTTTATTAGAGAAATGCAAATCGAAACCACTATGAGTTACCATCTTACACCAGCCAGAATGGCCACCATCAAAAAGTCTACAAACAGTAAGTGCTGGAGAGGGTGTGGAGAAAAAGGATCCCTATTACACTGTTGGTGGGAATGCAAATTGGTACAACCACTGTGGAAAACAGTATGGAGATTCCTCAGAAAACTCAAAATAGAATTACCATTTGATCAGCAATCCCACTCCTGGGCATCTATCCAGAGGAAACAATGACTCAAAAAGACACGTGTACTCCAATGTTCACTGCAGCACTCTATATATACAATAGCCAAGTCATGCAAACAATCTAAATGCCCATTGACAGAGGAATGGATAGGGAAGATGTGGTACACATACACAATGGAATACTACTCAGCCATTAAAAGAAACGAAATAACAGCATTTACAGCAACATGGGGATGGACCTAGAAATTATCATGCGAAGTGAAACCAATCAGACAATGAGACACCAACATCAAATGCTACCATTTACATGTGGAATCTAAAAAAAAGGACACAATGAACCTCTTTGCAGAACAGACACTGACTCACAGACTTTGGAAAACTTATGGTTTCCAAATGAGACAAGTTGGGGGGTAGGGGGATGCACTGAGGGTTTGGGATGGAAATGCTATAAAATTTGGTTGTGATGATTTTTGTAAAAAAATAAAAAATAAAGCAGTCCCCATCAAAAAAATAAATAAATAAAAAATAAACCAATGGGACCTAATCAAACTGACAAGCTTTTGCACAGCAACGGAAACCATAAAAAACACAAAAAGACAACGTATAGAATGGGAGAAAATAGTTTCAAATGATGAAATGACAAGGGTTTAATCTCTAAAACATGCAAACAACTTAACAACAAAAAAGCCAACAACCCAACTGAAAAGTGGGCAGAAGACCTGAATAGACATTTCTCCAAAAAAGATATATGGATCGCCAACAAGCATATGAAAACATGCTCAACATCACTGATAACTAGAGAAATGCAAATCAAAACTACTATGAGGTACCTACCATTTCACACCTGTCAGAATGGCCATCATTAATAAGTCCACAAACAACAAATGCTGAAGAGAGTGTGCACCCTCCTGCACTGTTGGTGGGAATGTAAGTTGGTACAACCACTATGGAAAACACTATGGAGGTACCTTAGAAAACTATACATAGAACTACTCTATGACCCAGCAATCCCATTCTTGAGCATATATCTGGACAAAACTTTCCTTGAAAAAGACACACGCACCTTCATGTTCACTGCAGCACTATTCACAACAGCCAAGACATGGAAACAACCCAAACGTCCATCGACAGATGATTGGATTAAGAAGATGTGGTATATATACACAAAATGGAATACTACTCAGCCATAAAAAGAACAAAATAATGCCATCTGTAGCAACATGGATGGAACCAGAGACTCTCATACTAAGTCAGAAAAAGACAAATACCATATGATATCTCATATCTAGAATCTAATATATGGCACAAATGAACCTTTCCATAGAAAAGAAAGTCATGGACATGGAGAACAGATTTGTGGTTGCTAAGGAGGAGTGGGAGGGAGGGGGATGGACTGGGAATTTAGTAGTTGCAAACTACTGCCTTTGTAATGGATAAGCAATGGGATCCTGCTGGATAGCACGGGGAACTGTATCTAGTCACTTATGGCAGAGCATGATAATGTGAGAAAAAAGAACATATACATGTATGTGTAACTGGGTTACCTTGCTGTGTGGTAGAAAACTGAAAGAACACTACAAGCCAACTATAATGGAAAAAATAAAAATAATTTAAAAAAAAAGAGGACCATGCAATACAGATTTTGAGGAAATATAATAAAGATGAAAGTCTTCTTACATGAAAAAAAATATTTTAGACAAATAACCTAAGTAAAATTATTTAGAATACATGCATTTAATTACACTTATTTACAATGTATTTAGTTTTTAACGTTTATAAGAATAGAATCTCTAAAAAATTTAAGAGTATCAAGAAAAGCAGAGATTAAAGTAGAACCTAATGAACAACACTGGCCAGCTAGACAGTATTTTAGTTCAAGAAGTCATCTTATTTGGGGGGGGAGGGGCACAGCTGTGGCATATGGAGGTTTCTGGGCTAGGACTCCAACCCAGGTAACCGGAGTGACAATGCTGAATACTCAACCTGAAGTGCAACAAGGGAACTCCAAGAGATCAACATTATTTGGGAAATAAAGACATAAAAATTATTGGAAAGATCTAGAGATACAATTCAAGTGTTGTGGAGATTTTTCTTTTACTTTTTTTTTGTTTGTCTTTTTGCCTTTTCTAGGGCTGCACTCGCGCCATATGGAGATTCCCAGGCTAGGGGTCTAATTGGAGCTGTAGTCGCTGGTCTGCACCAGAGCCACAGCCAACACCAGATCCGAGCCACATCTGCGACCTACACCACAGCTCACGGCAATGCCGGATCCTTAACCCACTGAGCAAGGTCAGGGATTGAACCCGAAACCTCATGGTTCCTAGTCAGATTCGTTAACCAATGAGCCACGGCGGGAATGCCGAGATTTTCCTTTATTTCACAAAACACTCATACATAAACTCACCTCTTAAAACTGTCACTGCATGCAGATGACATGACACTATATGTAGAAAACCCTAAGGACTCCACACAAAAACTACTCAAACTGATCAACAAATTCAGCAGAGTAGCAGGATATAAGATTAACACTCAGAAATCAGTCGCATTTCTGTACACTAACAATGAAATATTAGAAAAGGAATACAAAAATACAATACCTTTTAAAATCACACCCTGAAAAATTAACTACCTATGAATAAATCTGACTAATAAGGAAGTGAAAGGCTTATATGCCAAGAACTATAAAACATTCATCAAGGAAATTAAAGAGGATTCAAAGAATTGGAAAGATATTTCATGCTCCTGGTTTGGAAAAATTAATATCATAAAAAATGGCCATACTACCCAAAGCAATCTACAGATTCAATGCAATCCCTATCAAATTACCCATGACATTCTTCACAGAACTAGAACAAACAATGCAAAAATTTATATGGAACCACAAACGACCCAGAATTGCTAAAGCAGTCCTGAGGAACAAAAATCAAGCAGGAGGCATAACTCTCCCAGACTTCAAGCAATTATTACAGAGCCACAGTAATCAAGGCAGTGTGGTACTGATACCGAAACAGACATACAGACCAATGGAACAGAATAAGGAACCCAGAAATAAACCCAGACAGCTACGGTCAATTAATCTTCGACAAAGGAGGCAAGAGTATAAAATGGGAAAAAGACAGTCTTTTCAGCAGGAGGTGCTGGACAACAGCAAGCAACTGGGCAGCCACATGTAAATCAATGAAACTGGAACACACCCTCGCACCATGCACAAAAATAAACTCAAAATGGCTTAAAGACTTAAACCTAAGACAAGACACCTTAAGACTCCTAGAAGTCAAGAGTTCCCATCGTGGCTCAGTGGTTAACAAATCCAACTAGGAACCATGAGGTTGCTGGGTTCGATCCCTGGCCTTGCTTACTGGGTTAAGGATCTGGCGTTGCCATGAGCTGTGGTGTAGGTTGCAGACATGGCTTGGATTCCGCATTGCTGTAGCTAGTGGCTACAGTTCTAATTAGACCCCTAGCCTGGGAACCTCCATATGCCTCAAGCGCGGCTCTAAAAAAGGCAAAAAGGCAAAAAGACAAAAAAATAAATAAACAAAATAAATAAATAAAGACTCCTAGAAGTGAACACAGGCAAATCATTCCCTGACATCAATAGTACAAATGTTTTAAGTCAGTCTCCCAAAGGAACAGAAATAAAAGCAAAAATAAACGAATGGGACCTAATCAAACTGACAAGCTTTTCCACAGCAAAGGAAACTACTAAAAAAAAAAAAAAAAAAAAGACAACCTACAGAATGGGAGAAAATAGTTTCAAATGAACTGACAAGGCCTTAAAGCATACAAACAACTTATACAACACAACAGCAAAACAAAACAAAACAAAAAAACCAGCCCAATCGACAAATGGGCAGAAGACCTGAATAGACATTTCTCCAAAGAAGACACACAAATGGCCAACAGGCACATGAAGAAATGCTCAACATCACTGATTATTAGAGAAATGCAAATCAAAACTGCTATGAGGTACCACCTCACACCTGTCAGAATGGCCATCATTAACAAGTCAACAAATAACAAATGCTGGAGAGGGTGTGGAGAAAATGGAGCCCTCCTACACTGTTGGCAGGGATGTAAATTGGTTCAACCACTATGGCAAATGGTATGGAGGTACTTCAGAAAACTAAATACAGAACTACCATATGACTTAGCAATCCTACTCTTGGGAATTTATCTGGACAAAACTTTCACTGAAAAAGATATATGCTCCTGTTATGTTCACTCCAGCACTTTTCACAATAGCCTAGACATGGAAACAACCTAAATGTCCATTGACAGATGAATGGATTAGGAAGATCTGGTACACATACACAATGAAACACTACTCAACCATAAAAAGGAACAAAATAATGTCATTTGTAGCAACATGGATGGAACCAGAGACTCTCATACTAAGTGAAGTAAGTCAGAAAGACAAAACCATATGATTCACTTATATCTGGAATCTAATATATGGCATAAATGAACCCTTCCACAGAAAAGAAACTCATGGACTTGAAGAACAGACTTGTGGTTGCCGAGGGGGAGGGAATGGGAGTTTGGGGTTAACAGACGTCAACTATTGCATTTGGAGTGGATAAGCAATGAGATCCTGCTGTGTAGCACAGCGAACTATATCTAGCCACTTGTGATGGAACATGGTGGAGGATAATGTGAGAAAAAGAACATATATATATATGACTGGGTCACTTTGCTGTACAGTTGAAAATGACGGAACACTGTAAACCAACTATAATAGAAAAAAGTAAAAATCTTATAAAACTTACCTCTTGCCTAGAAAGAGTCATGGGTAATTTTTCCTCTGCCAGTTCAAGTTCTAATACTGGATTCGATGAAGTTAATGGCTTCTGGTCCTCCTCTTTTGGCTGTATCTACATTAATAGCCAAAAGAAATGAAATTCTCCTTTTAAAATATAGTGTAGTATTTGTCAGCCTATTCACTGGCTATTAAACAAAATTAAACATGTTTTAAATACTGCAGGTTCCCTAAATGTTCCTCTAAGCAAAAAGCTCATAACTGATGCACATGCTTATGACAGCTCGTCACACCTGTCCATTTCATGGACACCCTGAGGGCGGCACACACGGGAGACAGCATTCTTGCTACAGAGGAGTGACCAAGTTCTACGGTTTCCAAAGCAAAAATTTAAAAGGGCTGAAATGTAGACTCATTTTCTCCCTCGACTCTGAGATTTTTACTCTTCTTAAAAAACAATCGGCTTGTTTCTCCATTTTGAGAAAACCATCTTACAAAGTTATCTGATCCCTGCTCTGGGTTTTAAAATGACGACCACAGAAAAGAATTGCTTTTTAACAAAAACCTGTAAAACCTCAAGCCCCAGCATTTTTCTGATTTTTGAAAGGTGTCATTCCAAGGGTGTCAAACCTCCCTATGCTACACAGAACTTGCCCGCAAACTGAGCTACGAACCTTGTGAGAAAACAATGAAAACCAGCACCTGTCTACTCAGAGCACACAAAGAATAAAGTGCCCATTCCTTTTTTTTTTGTCTTGTCTTTTGTCTTTTTAGGGCCGCACCCACAGCATATGGAGGTTTCCAGGCTAGGGATCTAATCGGAGCTACAGCTGCCGGCCTACACCACAGTCACAGCAACACAGGATCCGAGCCACTTCTGCAACCTACACCACAGCTCACGGCAACACTGGATCCTTAACCCACTGAGCGAGGCCAGGAATCGAACCTGCAACCTCATGGTTCCTAGTTGGATTTGTTTCCACTGAGCCACAATGGGAACTCCATAGTACCGATTCTTATTTCTATGAACCTAGAGGGAAACAATTCTCTGCATATGTTTTCCAACCCAAGACACAATTTAGGAAAATTGAGGTCAGCAATTTATAAAAGCCCCACTGTGTGTTCTGTGAAAACATACTGAAACATGGTTTTCCATCTGACCATAAGACAAATCTAAAATGCCAAAAGGACTTGTGGCTGTGGTTAAGAACCTGACCTTGGTGGCTCAGGTCTCTGCAGAGGTGCAGGTTCAGTCCCTGGCCAGAGCAGCAGGTTAAAGGTTCTGGGTTTCCCACAGCTATGGCACAGCAGGTCACAGCTGTGGCTCGGATTCAATCCCTGGGCACAGAATTTCCATATGATGCACGTGGGGCCATAAAAATTTTTTTAAATGAAAAGCCAAATAAAGTAAGATAAAAAAAGAAGAAATCAGGGAGTCCCCATCATGGCTCAGTGGTTAACGAACCTGACTAGTATCCATGAGGACATAGGTTCGATCCCTGGCCTCACTCAATGGGTTAAGGATCCAGCGTTGCCATGAGCTATGGTGTAGGTTGCAGATGCGGCTTAGATCCCCTATTGCTCTGGCTGTGGTGTAGGCTGGCAGCTGTAGCTCTGATTCGACTCCTCGCCTGGGAACCTCACTATGCAGCAGGTGTGGCCCTAAAAAGACAAAAAAAACAAAACAAAACAAAAAAGAAAATCAACATTACAGAAAAACTCACACTCAGTTAAGTCAGTTAACACTATATGGTTAAATTTAGATAATTTATGATTCTATAGTTTAAAGTTTATATTAATCAGTGTTAACAGAAAATTTAGATTAAAAAACTAAACTTTCATATTTTCACAAACCAAATCAGCATCAAGCCTTAAAAAATGGTACTGAGTTTTTATAAAGGGATAAAAGTAACACATGCTACATTTTCATTACTACCAAGAAAATTTTAAAATGCTTTAGAAAGAAAGCCCTGTGCTTTATTTTTAAGCATAGAAACACATATTTCTCCCAAAATCTTAGGATGAAAAGCATTTTTTATTATAGAATGGCAGTTAATAGCTTTAAGAAAAAGATCTAAGAGATAGTTGTCAGCTCAAGGTTACAAGCAATATCTTTACCGTGATCATTTTGCTTCAGTGCCTTCTTCTATGTAAGAAAGTAGCGTTGTTTCACTGAAACTAAACAAAGCAAAACTGCCAAGGTTTTAAATTATTTTCCTACCTTATCAAAGAGTTGAAAAGTTTCAAATTTAAGAATCTGGGAAAGCAACAAGTCAGCAAACTAAACCCATAGTAAGTGATTCTCATTCTAGATCAAGTGTGAATTTGACAATGTTGGGCAAGGAAAACATGAGAATTCTTCTTTCTGAATTTCTATGTGATGGTTATTGACATAAAATATATTTTAATTTCCTAAACTAGAAGCAAAAGAAATCAATACATTTGTGGAAAACATCAAAAAATAAACTTTCATTTATTAGAAGCCTATCAGAAATAAAACTACATTTTTAACACTGCCCTCTCCCAACAGTACAAAATGAAACCAAATGCATATACATACCATTTGCATTCCTCATGCTTCCTTCTAGAAGTGCTAGGCCAGATAAAATTTCTAGAACTTTCCCCATTACATGCACAGGAGTATTACTTTACATTGATGTTTCACAAGCATAAAGTACATTTAAATTTATGATTCAAAAAAAGTCTTTCAAGAGAACCTCTGAACTTTGTTTAAAAAATTACTAGTCTTTTAAAATAATTTAAACATAACTTCACCTCATAAACTTTAACCCCTCCCAATAAAAACCACAATACATTATTAACTAAGTAATCTAAAAGGTAAAGTACAAAAAGGTCTTCCAGACAGAGCATGTCTTTTTTTTGTCTTTTTAGGGCTGCTCCCACAGCATATGGAGGTTCCCAGGCTAGGGGTCAAATTGGAGCTGTAGCTGCCCACCTACGCCACAGCCACAGCAGCACGGGATCCGAGCAGCGCCTGCAACCTACACCTCTGCTCACAGAAACGGCGGATCCTTAACCCACTGAGCGAGGCCAGGAATCAAACCTGCATCCTCATGGATACTAGTCAGATTCGTTTCCGCTGTGCCACGACAGGAACTCCAGATCATGTATTTCTAATAAATATTTCAAGATCACATTTTCTATCCAACAGACTAAGCAGTGTTTGAAATGTGATACTTTATTATACAAAACGACACTCTACCTCAGGCAGAGGCACTTAAGGTCAAAGTAACACTGCAAACATAAAAACAATGGCTTGAAATACTCAGCAGAAAGCAGGGGAAAGACCACTGCTAAAAGTACTGCTGTCAAATGAATAAAACGTTTTGAGCCTTTTAAAAATGGACTTTTATTGGGAGAGGTGGGAAGAGGAGTGCTGTTGGTGATAAAAAGGAGGCGGTATCAGATCCAGGACTTAATTTAAAAAAATAAATTCAAGCTTTGTTCTCAAGCCACTTCATGCCGTCCACAGAAAGCCAAAGCATTCCAAGCCAAAAGTCATGCATGTATTTTCCTGAATTTAAGATTAAAAAATAAAAGAGAAACAAAAATTCATACCTCTCCAGATGGCTTCTCACTTACAGGCTAATGTATAACATTGATAAATTGAACAGAGATCAATTGTTTTGTCACTTTAACAATAGCTGTATAAATTTAAACTCAGAAATACATAATTTTACATAACAGTATGCATTCATACCTTGTAGCCACATCTTTCAAAATACGCTTCCTCTTCTTTTTTTGCAAGTTCACTACGCTTGAAATATTTTTTATTTTCCTATTGAAGAAAGAAGTAAGTTATTAATATGTCTTTGGGTAAAATTTCAGACACCCTGATTAATAACCTCAACACTCTTCAGTTTCTCAAGAATCAGTAAAATTTTTTGGTCCCAAAAAGATTATACTGATTTCCTGAACACACCACCTGTCCTCCACCCCAATCTAAATATGACGTATTTTTCTTACAGCATCATTTTAACAGGCATATCCAACAGGACAGAGAAGACACCAACCACATTTTTTAAATGTTTACACTGTCTTGATTTCATTTCCCAGTGTGTGAATTCAACTTCTACCAAACAGATTCTTATTAACTACACAGAATGGGATGCTTTAATTATTTTCTCCAAACAGAACAAATCAAACAAACATTATGGCAGCAACACATCTTAAGTCCCATTACCAAGAGAGCTCCAAAGGTGTTATCTCAATTCTTTTTTGCCATCTGGAAGCTTACTGTAACACTCAATTAATTGTATTTGTATTATTCAACTTTTAAAAATTATGCAGACGTAGAATGGTTTTGGAGAGTCTTTTTACTAAAAATACGCTTGAAAGGTATTTGTTTTAAAGACATGATGTTAAAAGACAAGCTCTAAATCTACTGTGGTAGGAAAAAAGTGTTAGTTCTTTCCATGGTATATACAAAATTATGCTGTTAAAATACAGTCCCTTGGGAGATTGGATTAAGATGGCGGAATAGAAGGACTAGAGCTCAACTTCTCTCCCAAAACCCAGCAAAAATACAACCAAATGCCGAGCAACCTTCAACCAAATGGACTGGAAACTTCCAAAAAAGATACTCTGCTCCAGAAGACACAGCGGAGACCACATCAAGAGGTAGGAGGGGCGATTACGTGATAGAAGCAACCCCATACCTCCCAGGTGGGAAGCCCCACACACTGGAAAGTAACTGCATCACAGAGACTGCGCTACAGGACTGAGAGTTCTGAGCCTCACGTCAAAACCCCACGCCTGGGGATCGGGCACAGGGAGAAAGAGCCCGTGGAGCATCTGGCATTGAAGGCCAGTGGGGCTTGTGTGCAGGAGCTCCACAGGACTGGGGGAAACAGAGATCCCACTCTTGAAAGGCACACACAGACTTTCACATGCACTGGGTCCCAGGGCAAAGCAGTCTCCAGAGGAATCTGGGTGGAACCTGACTGCAATTCCTGGAGGATCTCCTGGGAAAACAGGGGTGACTGTGAAGGGCATTGGAGGTGAAGCTCTCGGGGACATTCAGCAGCCTGCATTTCTCTGGACGTGGCCATTTCTGGGAAAAATCTGGTCCCTCCCATCAGCACTGAGAAGCCCCAGGCCAAACAACAATTCAGGTGGGATCTCAGCCCCACCCATCAGTAAACAGGCTGCCTAAAGACCCCTCAGGAACACAGCCAGCCTCTAATCTCATCCAGAGACAAAGCCTCATCCATCAGAGGGAGAGGAATCAACCCCACCTACCAGTGAGCAGGTATCACTCCCTCCCATCAGGAAGCCTACAGCAAGCCCCCTCCATACCAACTTTAGCCACAGGGGAGGCAAACACCTGAACCAAGAGAGGCTACAACTCTATTGTCAACACAAAGGTCACCGCACCAAAAACCTATAAAAATGAAAAGACAGAAAACTCTAACTCAGATAAGGGAGAAAGAGAAAAGCCCAAAAAACAGCTCAGTGATGAGGAGATTATCAGCCTCCCAGAAAGAGACTTTGGACTGTTGATGCTGAAGATGATGCAAGGCATTGGAAATAGACTGGAGGCAAAGATTGATCATTTACAGGAAACACTGAGCAGAGAAATACAAGCTGTAAAAATTAAACAAGAAGAGATGCAAAATACAATCACTGAAATAAAAAATGCCTTAGAAGCAGCCAACAGTAGAATACAGGAGGCAGAAGAACGAATCAGTGA
>PVHT020000059.1:2814244-2892530 GCA_004024745.2 Catagonus wagneri
CTCCTGGGCATCTATCCAGCAGACACCATGACCCGAAAAGACACCTGTACTCCAGTGTTCACTGCAGCACTCTATGCAATAGCCAGGTCATGGAAACAACCTAAATGCCCATCCACAGAAGAGTGGATAGGGAAGATATGGTACATACACACAATGGAATGTTACTCAGCCATTAAAAGGAACGAATTACCAACATTTACAGCAACATGGATGGACTTAGAAATTATCATGCAAAGTGAAACCAGTCAGACAATTAGACAGCAACATCCAATGATACCGCTTACATGTGGAAACTAAAAAGACACAATGAACCTTCTTACAGAACAGACAATGACTCACAGACTTTGGAAAACCTTGGTTTTTCAAATAAGACAATCTGGGGGGATAGGGGGATGCACTGGGGGTTTGGGATACAAAATCTGTAAAATTGACTTGTGATGATTTATGCACACCTATAATTGAAATAAAATCCATTAAGAGAAAAAAAAAAGAAAAGCTGAATTTGAAAAAAATACAGTCCCTTGATCATTTCGTAACAAATAAAAATATCAAATCACTAAGCTATACACCTGAAACTAATATAATACTGAGTATCAATTATAATAAAAAAATACAGTCCCTAATCCGGAGGCATGTTAATATCTGAAGCTCTGCCTCTAAGTTATTATTTCATTGATGACTTAGCTCAAATAAAGATACTGCCCTAATTTATCTGTAGTAACCATAATAGTGCCTCAATAAAACCTCCACACATGTATTTAGCACCTCATGGTTTGAAAGCACAGTGATCATCAACAGATGCTAAAACCACAAGAAAATCCAGTGGTGAACAATGGCAAGTTCAGGTTGCCGTACCTGAACCCACTAATCAAGTCTGGCATTGGTAAAATACTGCATCTCCTATGTGAAACACATAGGAAGTACACAGCCATAAGCTTTCTCCCTAAAAATCTAATTCAGAATTGATTCTAACAATTAACTTCCAGTTTACCGGAAACTTAGAATAAAGGAAAAAGCTCAATGACATCACTCAGAAGCAACCAAACACTAGCACACTGTACAAAATTAGCCAGTTTCTCCAAAGTTTATACATTAAAAGGGGGGGGGGGGGCTCCCTGGTGGCTTAGAGGTTAAGGATTCAGTGTTGTCACTTCTCTGGCACAGCTTCAATCACTGGCCTGCGAACTTCATCAGGAAAAATAAATACATTTTTGAAAGTATAATAAGTAAATTTTTAAAAGTTGGGCAAACAAAAATGTTGATTATAGGAAACCAAGATTTATCATAAACAAATGCAGTAAGTGGACTTTGTGTGGATTTGATTTGAACAAATCAACTGTAAAAAAAAAAACGTATCTATGTATTTAATTCAGCTGAGGGTATTTGAACATGAGAGGAGTATTTGAAAGTATTAAGGACCCAATTTTAATTCTGCTGGATGTGATCTTAACTCTAATAAAATGTTCTTATTTTCCTGAGTTACATTTGTTAGGGAAAAGATAGACAGGAATTCATTATACAACTCTATTTGTGTGTATATTTACAACTAACAAGTCATAATTAACAGTTTTTTTTAAGTTCATTAACTCACTTCTCTGCTGCATGCTAAGCACAGCTTTACATATACAAAGAAGACAACATTATCCAGGGTAAGGAACTGAAGGCGTCATCTGAACATCAAAACTACTCGGAAAAAGGTGAGGGCAAATAATATTAATCCCACTGCAGGGGGGACAAACTCAAGAAAGAGAAAAGTCAGGCAATGTTCCCTGAATTCAGTGAGCCTCATGAATAACAGAGACAGGACTCACAATTCTGGTCCTTAAATCCTGTGCTGATCTAATATTCCAAGATAAGTTCTTCACTCCCAGGACCATTTTAGCATCATAGTTTCTTCTGACTACATAGCATGTAACTGGTCATATTTCAAATAAGTGAGGGGACAAACATGTCCTGAAGCATCTCAGAAAGAGCTGATATGCAGGAAGAAAGTAAAAGAACTCTCCAGGCCAGAGACCACACTCCAATCTTTACGGTATCTTTTACTGCCACGTCTCAATCCCACTGAACACACTGAGTAAAACCTTAAGCCTAGAACATCAGTTCTCACTTCTCAAAATGTGTACTTCTGGGGGTCCCTAAGACCTTCACAGAGGTTCCACAAGGTCAAATTTATTTTCAAAATAATCTAAGACAGGAGTTCCCGTCGTGGCTCAGTGGTTAACGAATCCGACTAGGAACCATGAGGCTGCGGGTTCAATCCCTGGCCTTGCTCAGTGGGTTAAAGATCCGGCGTTGCCATGAGCTGTGGTGTAGGTTGCAGATGCGGCTCAGACCCCGCACTGCTGTGGTGAAGGCCGGCGGCTCGGATCCCGCGTGGCTGTGGCGAAGGCCGGCAGCTACAGCTCCTGTTAGACCCCTAGCCTGGAAACCTCCATATGTTGCCGGTGTGGCCCCAGATAAGGCAAAAAGACAAAAAAAAAAAAAAAAAACTAAGACAGTATGTGCCCACCCCCTCACTGTGTTCACATCTGCATTGATGGTACAAAAGTAATGGTGAAGAAAACTACTGGAACTTTAGGAGAAAAAAAGGCTAAGTTTATGTACCACTGGTCACTATATTCTTTACCACCATGTACTGACAGGAAAACAAAAAGGCCAGTTTCTCTTAAAAATGTCTTGATAAAGTACAATTTTACTTAATCTCAACCCCTGAATACATGGCCTTTTAATATCTGGAATGATGAAGTGAAATGAAATATATGAAGCACTTCTGCTACATAATGAAGTAGAACAGTTCTCTCAAAGAAAAGCACTTGTGCAACTGGTTGACTATTTGGCAAACATTTTCTCAAACTGAACAAAGCAAACCTGTCACCTAAAGGAAAACAATGACAAAACATGTTGCTTAGGATAAAATTCCACTTGTCACGCAAAAATTAGAATGGTAGAAAAATGGTATCCATCACAGTGAACTTGATGGCACACCAATACTTTTCTGATGGAATCAGCAGTGATATTAACAAACGTGATTTTTTTTTAAATATTCTCTAATGAAACACATCAACATTTAGCAGATCTGTATAACTCAGCAAAGTTGAAAAGCTCATGATGTTACAAAATCATGCACAGGCAACAGATCTAGAGCAGAACAGATCACTGGATTTTAATATATGAGAGGTCCACTGATGTGGGTCAGAATCTAAACTCTTAGCTAATTTTTAAGACACTTACCACTTGTCCAGTTTTGGTGTAGTATCAAAGAAGAACATCCACAATTACGTGAAAAAGCTATTTAAATAATCCCTTTTCCAACTTCCTGTTTCAGGATGAATTTTCTTCATATACTTGAATAAAAATAACATATTGCAACAGGTTTGAAAGGAGAAACAGGAATCTGTATTCTAATATACCAGAGATACAAGAGATTTGCGAAATGTAAAATATGCCGTTCTTCTCACTGATTGATTCCTTTGTTTGGGAAAACATAGTTTTCATAAAAGTCTATTATTTATGTTACCATACAATGGATTTTTTTTTTACTGTATTTCTACATAGAATATAAATATACATTTTACTGTCTCATATTTACTCTATTTACTCATATTTACTCTAATAAAGTAATTATCCAGAAATACATTCTTACCAACAACTCATATAACTCAACAACAACAAAAAACAACCCAAGAGAAAAATGGGCAGCAGACCTAAACAGATGTTTCTCCAAAGAAGATATAGAGATGGCCAACAGGCACATAAAGAAATGCTCAACATCACTGCTTATTAGAGAAATACAAATCAAAACTACTATGAGGTACCACCTCACACCTGTCAGAATGGTCATCATTATTAACAAGTCAACAAATAATAAATGCTGGAGAGGGTGTGGAGAAAAGGGAACCCTCCTACACTGTTGGTAGGAATGTAAATTGGTACAACCACTATGTAAAACAGTATGGAGGTACCTTAGAAAACTAAAAATAGAACTACCATACAATCCAGCAATCCCACTCCTGGGCATATATCTAGACAAAACTTTTCACTGAAAGAACGATATATGTACCCATATGTTCACTGCAGCACTATTCACAATAGCCAAGGCATGGAAACAACCTAAATATCCACTGACAGATGGATTAAGAAGATATGGTACGTATATACAACAGAATACTATTTGGCCATAAAAAAGGACAAAATCATGCCATTTGCAGCAACATGGATGGAATCAGATTCTCATACTAAGTGAAGTTAAGTCAGAAAGAGAAGAACAAACACCATATGATATCACTTAAATGTAGAGTCTAAAATATGGCACAAATGACCTATCTACAAAACAGAAACACATCATGGACACGGAGGGCAGACTTGTGTTTGCCAGAGAGGAAGGGGAAGGGAGGGGCGCTAATAGGGAGTTTGGGGTTGGTAGATGCACTGCTACATTTAGAACAAATGGGTGATGGAGTCCTGCTGTACAGCACAAGGAACTGTATCCAGTCTCATGGGTAAGAACTTGATGGCAAATGAGAGGGAAAAAAAAATGGGTGTGTATGGGTGGCTGGGTCGCTTTGCTGTACAGCAGAAACTGAAGGAACATTGTAAATTAAACTATAACAAAAAAAATACACTCTAGGGAGTTCCCTTGTGTCTCAGCAGATTAAGGACTAGCATTGTCACTGTTATGGCTCTGGTTACAGCTGTGGTGCAGATGTGATCCCTGGCCCAGGAAAAAATAAAAGATTAAAAAAAAATTTTTTGAATTAACAACAGAATATATACTAGAGTCTTACAAACACAAGTCTGTAAGTGGCTGGTATGGATTTTAAGACAGCATGTGAACTGATGGTAATTCTATTTGGATTCTCTCCTAAAGCCCCTAATATTTCCACTGGCCTCTCAGCCCCACAGATTTTAAAAACAATCTGAAGAGGATATACATAAAGAGCGCTTCTTCATTTATAGACAGAGCCCAATTCCTGCCTTGTGCTTCACAAATGTTGTTCTTGGACTCTGTCCAAGTTGTGCTGTCTGGATTACAAGCCTGAGATCCCCAGGTCTAAAGTGCACAAGCCTTTCTACCACATAGCCCAGAATGTTGGCCCTTGTTAATGAAGGAGAGGTAACATTAAAACATGCAACATGACCGTCACCATTTCATTAATGAGAATCATCATTCCTTCAATCAGATTAAAGTTTTTAGTGTTTATGTAAGTGAAACACAAATATCATCAAGAATTCTACAAAAAGACACTGGAGAGCTAACAAATATTCAGCCTGGACACGCAAAGCAAAACAATACGCGTGGGGTCACAAACCACATGGCAGGGTCGGTTTCGTGCTGAAGAATGGAAATAAGTCTTAAAAAATCTGAAGTAATAAGCCAACGTGTGGGCATCCCAACACAATTTAAAGAGAGACAGTGCTTTTCAAAGTAAAAGAACTATAAGCTCTCAAGGGGCCCTGTTACCTAGGCAGTATGTTTTCTCAATGATGTCAACCAAAGTAGAAAACTACCAAGGTCAGAGTTCCCAGTGGCACAGCAGGTTAGGGATCATGTTGTCAATGCAGCAGCTCTAGTTCAATTTCTGGCCCAGGAAGGTTTACATGCTGTGGGCACAGCCAAAAAAAGGAAACTATACCAAAATCCACCTTGCATAGGTGAAATCTCTTTGCTTCATAATTATGACTACATACAAAATTATATAAAAATATATGCAAAAAATAACAATCTTACATAAACTTTTTAAATAAATCAATTTAAACACTTACTCTATGATCCAATCATCCCACTCCTAGGCATGTACTCAAAAGAAATGAGAGTTTATGTCCAAACAAAACACCAATATTCACAGCAGCTTTATCGTAATAGCCAAAAAATGGAAACAATACGAATGTCCATCAACAAGCTAATGAATATACAGCAAAAACTGGCACAACACAATAAATTAACTATACTTCAATAAAAAGTTTTTAAAAAATCAAGCTAATGAATAAACAAATTGGGATAGAGCCATACAATGGTGGGAAACTGCTCAGTAACAAAAATAATGAAGTTTCAATGCAGACAAACTGATGAATGAACCTCAAAATTAGGCTGATTGAAAAGAAAGCAGGCAAGAGAACATATGGAACAATTCAGTTTACATAACTCTAGCAAGTGGAAACCAACGTACAGTAACAGAAGGCAGATCCACGGTAGCCTGTGAAGAGGGCGGGTAGGGCAGGAAAGCAGGATCCCAAAGGGGCACAGGGAAGCTCTGAGGTGAGACCAACACACTC
Organism: Catagonus wagneri; assembly: GCA_004024745.2. NCBI lineage: Eukaryota > Metazoa > Chordata > Mammalia > Artiodactyla > Tayassuidae > Catagonus > Catagonus wagneri. The sequence continues at coordinate 2,820,521 of PVHT020000059.1, forward strand.
ACGCTCCTCGTTGTGGTGATAGCCTCACAAGTGTCGACGTGCTAAACTCACAAAAGTTGTGTGTTTTTTAAAGAAACTTTTTTATTTGAGTATAACTTTATTTTTATTATTTTGGCCACCACATGCAGCCACTGGATGTGGGACCTTGGTTCCCAGACCGGGGATGGAACCCAGGCCACAGCAGTGAGAGCACCACTAGGTTGCCAGGAACTCCCCAGGCTGTACACTTCAAATGTGTGTTTTACTGTGCATCAATTACACCTCAGAAAAGCTGCTTAAAAAATAAATAGCACTATATAGAAGCAACCTAAGTGTCCATAAAGAGATGAATGGAAAAAGAGGATGTGGTTTATTTATATGCACAATGGATTACTACCTCAAAATAAAAATGAATGAAATAATGCCATCTGCAACAACACAGATGGACTTTGAAGGCATCATGTCAAATGAAGTCAATCAGACAGAGGACTTACCACCCAACTATCAGACTAACAAGAAAAAGCTGGGACACCACTCAAAATAGACAAAGACAAGGTGGCACTTCTGGAGAAACAACACAACATAAGACAGGTGTTTCACAGCTATAGAAAGGGTAATGAAAGGAATTCAGATTCCCAACTAAAATGTCTTTAAAAATTAACAGAACAGACTAAAACAATGAAATGTCTGATAGAAACACATGGAGTTAAGAACTGTTGCGTGAAACTTTTTTCATTTATACCAGATCAAAAATATGTATTTCTTACCAAGGCTGGGGCAGTAAAAAAAAGTTTGAAAGTTACTGACAGACACTATGACACAGAAAAAGACTATAAAGAGAATGATTCTGCATAAAACTATACATCCGTGAACCAAACGATGGTCTTCCCCGGCATGAGAAAGAAAAGGCGTGCAGTAATACACACTCTCCAACGTTAGGCAGAAGCCCTCATCCACGAAGTGGGAAACTGCACGTCTACCCTGGGACTTGGAGAAAATCATACAACTTCAACTTCAATGCCCGTGAAAGCACATTAACTGCCCTACGCACCAAGCAGAGTTGTTGTAAAGCGCCAATGAGAATGCATACCATAGTGCTTTGAAAAATACAAATCGTGTATGTTAAAACCTAATTTTAAAGTAATTTAATTCTTAGACAAATCCTGGGTTCCCAGGGTAAAGATAAATAACAAGTCTGTTTGTAGTGGCTAAAAGAGCAAGCTTTCAAGTAGGAAAGTTGGATTCAAATTCAGGCTCTGTCTCTTGCACTCTGTGCAATTCTGTAAATCATCTCACTCCTTCAAACTTCCATTCCCTCAGCAGTTAAGTGGTAGAAACTAAACTTCAACAGGACTGCTGCACAAATCACATGAGGTATCAGATACGAAGCACTCTGCATCATCTGGCAGGTTATTCTTACTAGAACTATGATTTTCAGTATTTCAACCCCCTTCATGTATGTCCTTTGCTGGTCTTTTTTTTTTTTTTTTGTCTTTTTGCCTTTTCTAGGGCAGCACCCACAGCATATGGAGGTTCCCAGGTTAGGGGTCTAAGCCACAGCTACGCGGGATCCGAGCCACGTCTGCAACCTACACCACAACTCACGGCAACACTGGATCCTTAATCCAATGAGCGAGGCTAGGGATCGAATCCGCAACCTCATGGTTCCCAGTTGGATTCGTTAACCACTGAGCCACGACGGAACTCCCTTTGCAGGTCTTAATTGGGAAGTCAATCTTACCTTCTGGCCAGGATTATCATACTACAAAATGAAAGACCTCCCAGAAAAATGGTTTATATATGATGCTACATCAATAACAATTATGTAGAATCAGTATTTTTTTAACTGACCGTATTAAAAGATTGGTCTATTTCCATGACAAAGAACCTGACTAAGCAAACACACCTGCTGTAAACCCTGAGCCTAAGCTGACCTTTTCATGATTCAATTTTTCCTCTAAGGTACTTTAGATTTTTAACACCTGGCCGTTTCTAACACCCACTATGCGTTCCAACATCTAAATTAGCTTTTTCAAATACTCTGAAACCACTTACCTAAAGATAAAGCCTCCTGAGTTAGAGATGAAAATATTAAGTTACAAATATATGGACAAGCTTCATCCACCTCCATTTGTTAAATAACGTTCATTTAATTAGCTCCACTTTGCTAATTGTTTATAAAGTTGCAACGATTATGAAATCTGTCAGCTGCCAAGCTAACAATCACAATTTGCTCACACTGCATCATAAATATCAGTCATACACTACATCCAAAGACCTAAATCAGATGTTCTCAAAATGTGGTCCATACATCTCTGGAGTCCTTAAGACCCTCTGAGAGGGTCCATGAGGTCAATTTCCTGAGTAGACAAAAACAATTCAGTCAAAGTGCAATACTCCCTCCAAGAGTATTTTCAGTACCGAGGTATCACTTGCCTGTTCACTCTGTTGCCGTTTACACTGAGGATGAAAAGCAACTGTAAGTCTCCTGAAGGCCTCACAAGAATCAAGACAGCAACACCAAACTGTACCAGCTGTCACTTCAAATGCTAGGCACTAATGGAGACGTGGTGGCAGTTTCACTTATCTCCTTGATGAAGTAGTAAAATTATTAATTTTATTAAGTCTTGGTCCTTGACCACATCTCTTTAATATTCTGTGTGACAAAACAGGAAGTATGCATAAAGCACATCTCATTTATATCAATGTATGATGGGTGTTTGAAGGAAAAGCACTTGGGGGGATGAGCTGTAAACTAAACAACCTTTTTTTTTTCATGGAATACCATTTTTGCATGAAAGAATACCTGACAAATTACAACAAATTATAACATGAAAGAATATCTGACAAATACGATTTTTGCACGAAAGAATATCTGCCCTTCCATATCCTAGTGTTCTGGGGTTTCAACCAAATGCAGATCAAAAACCTTCCAAAAAATTTTTTTAATTCCAGAAAGTTCCAAAAAGTAAAATGAATTTGCTGTGCCTAGCAAACTACTTCCACAGCATTTACCTTGTATTTATAACAATTTCCACGGCACTTACATTGTATTAGGTATTCTAAGTAATCTAGAGATGGTTTAAAGTATACAGGAGGATGCATGCAGATTATATGCAAATACTATCCCATTTTAAACATGAGACTTGAGCACGTCTTGTACCCTAGTGGACCCGGTGGGGTATGTCCAGGAACCAATCCTCCAGGGATATCGAGAAATGACTGTACATAGTTATTCAGACTTGCGTGTTTGGCAGAAAACGTCCCCAAACTGAACAAAATGATTCCGCCACTTCAGAGAAACAACTGATACAGTATTTGTTATGACAAAATTTCAGTTTTCAAGTGAAAATAAAATTGTGGACAATTTATATCTTTTAACAAAAGCCTGTTCGTTCCCCAATACCTAAAGGAATTTCTCAGAAGATTGGTGGTGATATTAAATACAGGTTACCCTTGCGCAATTCAGAGATTAGGGGCGCCCACCCTCAAGCAGTCCAAAATCCCCCATAACTTCATAGTTGGCCCTCTGTATCCCTGGTTCCGCATCTGCAGGTTCAAGCAACCTCCATCACGCAGCACTGTAGTATTTACCGGAAAAAAATCTGCCTACTGGTGGACCCGCGCAGTTTAAACTTGTGTTGTTCAAGGGCTAACCTGTAAAGTGATTTTTTTTTTTTATAAAGTAGACCTTTATTTTATTTATTTATTTATTTATTTTTTGCTTTGTAGTGCCGCACCCATGGCATATGGAGGTTCCCGGGCTAGGGGTTGAATCGGAGCTGTAGCTGCCAGTCTACACCACAGCCACAGCCACGCCAGATCCTTAACCCACTGAGAGAGGCCAGGGATCAAACCAGCAGCCTCATGGTTCCTAGTCAGATTCGTTTCCGCTGCACCAGGAGGGGAACTCCTGGTAACATGATTTAAAAAAAAAAAAAAAAAACTGTGGAATAAAATATGTCAGCATGTGGAAAAGCTGCATAACTCAGAGAACCAGTAATTCTGATTGATCTGATTGTGATCGATGTATTATCCATTTTTAAAACCTCTCAGCTTTCACTTCTAACAGTAAACATTGATAAACCCATAAACAAAAGCCCTTTGGGACCCTCAATAATTTTGGATGAGTAGAAAGAGGTCCTGACACCCAATGTTGTGATCTGTCATGATGGAGGTCCATGAAAGAAGTTCTACAATCAGGTAATTCTTTCTTCTCTTTACTAACCCCCCAGTCTTAACCTCCTTTAGTGAGGAGAGCTCGTCAATTAGCTTTTGTGTGTGATGGGGATGTGGGGGGAATCTTTCTAAATTGGGTTTTACTGAGGGTAAAATCACACACAGAAACCAGCCTCAAACACTCCCGGAGCAGACAAAACCAATTTAGTCAAAGCTCAATTTAGCTTATTTCGCAAGACTAATTTGACTTGAGTCATTTCTTGCTTAAGCCTCTGGAAATGATAAGCAAAACTTAAAACTGCTTCCCCAAAACGACAGGAAGTAACCATCAGCCAATTCCCTATCATTTAACAAAATCCTAATATATGGGCACTGCGAATAATAAAGAGTCACTGCCCCCCCATCATATAAGTTGCTTTATAACAACCTACACCTGAGCCTTATTCCACGTGTTGGTTGGAGAACTGATGGGGGGTGTTGTTTGTTGGTGTGCGCACAGTCAACTTTTACAAATTACTACTTCGGTGATTCGCTTTACTTCTGTTACTTAACAACTTCTGACGCCAAAAGAAAGAAATCAAAGACTTCTAAGGAATAATTCTGAGCTTGCTCTTCCTTTATATACCAGTTGGGCACAAACCCTTCGTAAAACGGCAGAAGTGGAAATGGGACACGTCCCAAGAATACCAACATATGGGAATGGGTACAAGGAACAGCTCGGTGGAAGGAGGAGAGACTTTCAAAATCTCGGTTTCTTACCTCCAGCTCCCACAGTTCCATCCCAAAGGCTCCAGAGTGAGTGCCGAGGGCACAGCGGGTCTAGAGAGCGCTCCGCAGTAGCGGCGGGGCCCTCACTACGCCCCATAGAGCAAGGACCCTTTCAGTACCGTCGTCCTCCCCCAACCCCTCCCCCACTCACTCAGCTCCTCCAGCGCCAACGCCCCACGACCCCAACTATCCTCACCACCAACAGGTTTCTGTCCTCCACCAACTGCCGCTTCCGGAGGATCTCGGATTTAAGAATGTCCATCTTTCTGCCCGGCTTTAAGCTCGAGTCGCCCCTCTCCGGCTCCTCGGACCAAACCTTTCCGCCCAGCCAGCCGCCGCGCACCGACTACAGAAAGCCAGCCCAAACACCTCACGACAACAACTTACAAGACCGCTTCCGACGGAAGCTGAGTTGAGCGAGAGGAGGGGAAAGAGCGCTCCAGGTTACCTATTGTTGACGAAGCCGCTGTGGACTAGCACCCCCTGGCGGCGCCCTCCACCAGCGCACCAGTCAGTCCTGAGTCTAAGGTCTCACTTTTAAAATATGCATCCCAGAGATCCTTCTGTGGCACAATGGGAATCCAAGGAATCTCTGCAGCTCTGGGACGCAGGTTTGATCCCTGGGCCAGCACAGTGGGTTAAGGATCTAGTATTGCTGCAGCTGTGGCATAGGTCGCAACTGTGGCTTGATCCCCGGCCCAGGAACTCCATATGCCCTGGGGCAGCCAAAAACGAAAAAAAATTAATAAAATGAATAAAATAAAATATTCATTCCTGGAGTGGAGTCCACGACAGTTATTTGAAAAGTGAAATATTGGAAACAACCCAAATGCCTTAAATGGGGGAATGGTTAAATAAAGCCATAGTTCATACATACAACTGAAAAATCTGATTAAAAAACATTCAGTGATATGAGAATGCTCATGACATAATGTTTACTTAAAAAGTAGGGTAACAGTAATAAAATCCATTGAATTAAAAAAAAAAAGGTAGGATAACAAGAGTTCCCACTGTGGCGCAGTCAGTTAAGTATCTGGTCTTGTGTCTGAGGAAGCACAGGTTCGATACCCAGATCCCCAGCCCAAGGCAGTGGGTTAAGAATGTGGCATTGGGGGAGTTCCCTTCGTGGCTCAGTGGTTAACGAATTCGACTAAGAACCGTGAGGTTGCGGGTTCGATCCCTGGCCTTGCTCAGTGGGTTAAGGATCCGGCATTTCCGTGAGCTGTGGTGTAGGTTGCAGACGTGGCTCGGATCCTGCGTTGCTGTGGCTGTGGCGAAGGCCGGCGGCTACAGTTCCTGTTAGACCCCTAGCCTGGGAATCTCCATATGCCGCGGGTGTGGCTCTAGATAAGGCAAAAAGCCAAAAACAAACAAAAAGAATGTGGCATTGCCATAGCTGTGGTATAGTTCACAACTGCAGCTCATATTTGATACCTGGCAGGGGAATCTCCATATGACGCAGGTGGGGATGGAAGAAAAAAAAAAAGGATAACAAAACTAGAAATGTAGCATCTAGTCTCCATTTGGTAAGAAAAACATTTAAACCTAGAAAAATGATTGGAAGGAAACATATCAAAATATCAGGTTGTTACCTGTTGTTGGAACCCCTGGCAATTCCTCTTCTTTATACTGTAATTGTACGAATTCCATAATTTGGGGGGGGGGGTCCAGGGGGCAGTCATTTTATGTTTTATTTAATTATTAGTGAAGTTCTTCATAAAATAGCATCATTGATACTTTAGAAATTATGTGTGATAAAAATTTCTTTTCTTTTTAGGGCCACACCTGCAGCATATGGAAGTTCACAGGCTAGAGTGAATTGGAGCTGCACCTGCCAGCCAAACCACAGCCACAGCAGCACTGGACCCAAGCCACATCTGCAATCTACACCACAGTTTGTGGCAACACTGGTTCCTTAACCCACTGAGCGAGGCCAGGGATCAAACCTGCATCCACATGGACACCATGTCAGGTCCTTAACCCACTGAACCACAATGAGAACTCTCTCGTAATAAATATTAAATAATGCCAGTAAAAGAAAACGAAGGATAAGATGAGAATTTTTTTAAACTTCATACTTAATCAAGGACTAAATGCCTTCTGTGAGCTCTGTACTACATGAGGTTCTGTGGCATAAATGAACTATTACTAGCTAAAAGTTAAATTATATAAGATAAATATGATTTAGAAGCATGTATGGGGCTGCTTAACGTATTCACACATGGTAGTTTCTATTGTGGCTCAGCAGGTTAAGGACCCAACATTGTCTCTGTGAGGATGTGGTTCAATCCTTGGGCTGGCTCAGTGGGTTAAGAACCCAACTAGTATCCATGAGAATGGGGGTTCTATCCCTGGCCTTGCTTAGTAGGTTAAGGATCCAGTGTTTCTTCAAGCTGCAGCATAGGTCACAAATGCAGCTCAGATCCAGTGTTTCCATGGCTGTGGCCTCAGCCCCAGCTACAGCTCCCATTCAGCCTCCGGCTAGGGAACTTCCATATGCTGCAGGTCCAGCTATAAAGGAAAACAAACAAACAAACAAAAATAATAAAGTATTCACAGATGAAGTTCCCTAGCGGCCTAGCAATTAAGATCAAACATTCTGGACTTGGATTTCCCGTCGTGGCACAGCGGTTAATGAATTCGACTAGGAACCATGAGGTTGTGGGTTTGATCCCTGGCCTTGCCCAGTGGGTTAACGATCCAGCGTTGCCGTGAGCTGTGGTGTAGGTCGCAGATGCAACTCGGATCCTTCGTGGCTGTGGCTGTGGTGTAGGCCGGCAGCTGTAGCTCTGATTAGACCCCTAGCCTGGGAACCTCCATATGCCACGGGTGAGACCCTAAAAAGCAAAAAAAAAAAAAAAAGGAAGGAGAAGAAAGGGAGTGTCTGTGTGTGTGTGTGTGTGTGTGTGTGTGTGTGTGTATGACTGGGTCACTTTGCTGTACAGCAGAAATTGATGCAACATTGTAAATCAACTATATTTTTTTTAAAAAGCCTCTCACATAACCAAATGAAGTTCTGATGTGCATCTTTATTGTTTCACTTTGTTGTATTCATTAATTTCAGCAAGAATATCAACCAGTACTCATGTCAGAGTTGGACACATTCATCAGTTATAACCACAGGTTGACTAAAGATGCAGAATTCCATGAAAATCAATTAAAGCATCCCGTGAGGATCAACCAGCTGTATGGAATTTACAATAAAGATTATAGTATCGTACATTATTGCCTATAAATTGTCCTCTGTATCCTTTATATCAGTTAAGATTATGTGAATATATGTGCATTCTTCTTTTTCTCCAGAGAGCCAGTTTTTAAATGTTTTCACCGGCACAGCACTGGCCATTATCACCTCCTATGCGGGCTTTGCTAAAGTGTTCACCAAAGAAAGTTGGAGTATCAAGAAAAAGAGTAGGAGTTCCCATTGTGGCTCAGCGGGTTAGGAACCTGACAATGTCTCTGTGAGGATGCAGGCTCGAACCCTAGCCTCATTCAGTGGGTTAAGGATTTGGCGTTGCTGCAGGCTTCAGCATAGGTCACAGATGCAGCTCAGATCTGATGTGGCTGTGGCTGTGGTGTAGGCCGGCAGCTGCAGCTCCAATTCGACTTCTAGCCTGGGAACCTCCATATCCTGGCCATAAAAGGAAAAAGAAAATAGTAAAACAGATTTGCAAGAAGCATCGTGAATGCCAGGGAATGGAGACTGATCCCCAGTTCTCTTCTCTGGTTCTTCTTGGAGTCTCGCGTCCATCTCCATCCCCAAAACACTACAGCATCTACCTTTTAAAGGTGCTTTTTCCCCCCACATTTTAATGTTTCTGAATTCCGGATACATTTTGCAATCAATGTGTTTGTAGTGAGTACCGTGGTACTCTGCCCAGACACTCTCTTCAGGGTCAAAGCACCCACCTCCCCCATGTGCTGGAAAATGGGGGCACACAGCTGCCTCCCTCCCTGGGTACAGACCCGGGCTGCAGAGAATTGCTTTGGCCAAGGTTACAGTCCCTCTCGGGGAGCAGGGATGCCTACAACCAACGACTGACAAGATTCCAAAGCCCAGCTCCATGGCCTCAACTTAGGGCGACTCTAGAGGGCTGTTCTAGCTCCAGAGCTTCCCAGGGACCACAGGGGATCTTATTTGCAAGCTGTTTGTGATCAAGCTTCTTCGTTTGCCAAATTCTGCCTTCCTCATTTCCTGACAGACAATTCTCCAAGAGCCGTCTCCCGGAAACCACAAACACGTGCATGCAGACAAAAGAAATGCTTTGACTGGTAGACACAGGTATTGTGGTTCAGGGGTTATGAGACAATTAAATTGGCCTTCTAGGGTTCTTTTTGTTTGTGTTTTAATTTTATGGCTGCACCCGAGGCATGCTCGAGTTCCTGGGCCAGGGACTGAATCCAGGCTGTAGCTGCAATCGACGTCACAGCTGTGGCAACACCAGATCGTCAACCCACTGCCCTGGCCAGGGATGGAAACTGCACCTCCACAGCGATCTGAGCCACTGAAGTCAGATTCTTAACCCACTGCGCCACGGTAGGAACTCCTGACCTGCTAGTTTTTACATCAGTCATTTTTGTGAATATGGTTAGTCAGTTACTCCAGACCCTGCCACAAGCGAAATTGAAGTTAAGGATGCTAAAAGCTGAGAAGCAGAGCTTGGATCCTGGGAGATTCATAAGTACCAATGGCCTTGAGAAGATCAGGCTGAGAGACCAGCAGATAATCCCTACTCAGATTTTTTCTCTAGAACTTTCCCAGTGATCAGATGAGGGGGACAGCCCATACTACAGCCCAGTCCCCATTCCTACTTTCTTGAATTATTGGCTACTCTGGTCACCCCTTCTATTCTATTTGTGCCAAAGCTTTTGTACTGTTGTATTAATGGGGCATATAAAATGAATGAAATAAAGAGTGAGTACCCAGGAGTTCCCATCGTGGCTCAGCGGTTAAGAACCCAAAGAGTGTCCATGAGGATGCAGGTTTGATCCCTGGCCTCAGTGGGTTAAGGATCTGGCGTTGTTGCAAACTGCAGTCACAGATGCAGCTCAGATCTGGTGTTGCCATGACTGTGGCATAGGTCAGCAGCTGCAGCTCCAATTGGACCCCTAGCCCAGGAACGTCCACATGTGCAGGTGCAGCAAAAAAAAAAAAAAGTACAGTGCCATGTGCAACAACATGGATGAAACTAACATATATTACACTTAGTGAAATAAGTCAGAGAAAGACAAATACTGTATATGTTTGTATGTATATGTTTTCATTTATATGCAGAATCTGGAAAAGAAAATGAATGAATATTACAAAACAGAAACAGACACACAGATACAGAGAACCATTGGTTACCAGTGTGGAGACGGAGGGGGAAGGATCACTTAAGGGGAAAGGGATTAAGAGATACAAACTAATAGGTACAAAATTAAAAGGCTGTGAGGATATATTGTACAGCACAGGGAATATGGCCAATGTTTTATAATAACTTTAAATCAAGTATTATCTATAAAAATATTGGATTGCTAGGTGGAAACTGGTATAATATTGTAAACCAGTTATACTTCAATTTTTTAAATAAATGATAAATGAATTAAAATTTTTCAACTTAAAAGTTAATTAAAAGAGTCAGGAGAAAAAATATCAAGATTAAGAATGAGAAAGAAAATAGACAAGGATACAAAAGGCATTAAAGGAAATATGAGAAATCCTACCTGCAGCTCAATGGAAATAAATTTGAATCCCAAACTATAGGAATGATTTCCTAGCAAAAATCTAAGCTACTAAAATCGTCCAACAAAAAGTAGAAAACTGAAATAAGCAATTAGAGTAGTAAGAAAGAATAGGTGATTGTAGATTTTCCTTTTCTTTTTTTTAGGGTTGCACCCACAGCATTTGGAAGTTCCCAGCCTAGGGGTCGAATTGAAGCTGCAGCTGCTGGCCTGTGCCACAGACACAGCCACCCCAGATTCAGTCCACGTCTGCGACCTACACCACAGCTTGCAGCAATGCTGGATCCTTAACCCACCGAGTGAGGCCAGGAATCAAACCTGCATCCTCATGGATACTAGCTGGATTCTCTTTTTTCTTTTCTTTTTTCTTGTTTGTCTTTTTGCCTTTTCTAGGGCTGTACTCATGGCATATGGAGGTTCCCAGGCTAGGGGTCTAATCGGAGCTATAGCTGCCGGCTTACACCACAGCCACAGCAACGCGGGATCCAAGCCACGTCTGCAACCTCCACCACAGCTCACGGCAGCGCCGGATCCTTAACCCACTGAGCGAGGCCAGGGATAGCACCGGCAACCTCATGGTTCCTAGTCAGGTTCACTAACTGCTGAGCCACGACGGGAACTCCACTAGTTGGATTATTAATTCACTAAGCCGCAGCAGGAACTCCATAGATTTCCATGTTAAAAGGCACTAGATTCAGCTGTTTTCACTGCTAAGACCCATGTAATCTGTTTTTCCCCCTCAGCCACCCCTGCAGCATGCAGACGTTCCTGGGTCAGGTATGGAACCTATGTCACAGCCGCAACACAAGCCACTGCAGTGACAACACCAGATCCCTAATCACTGCACCACATGAGAACTAGGAGATCCATATAATCTTTAAACAACAGATAACTCAAACTTTCTGGCCTCAGAACCCCTTTCTATTTGTAAAAATTCTTGAGGGCTTCAGAAAGTCTTTGTTTATGTGAATTATGATTATCAATATTTATCATACTAAAAATTAAAACAGAAAAAATCTCAAATTATTAATTCATTTCAAAATAACAATGACAGGAGTTCCCATCGTGGCTTAGTGGAAAAGAATCTGACCAGGATCCAGGAGGACACAGGTTCAATCCCTGGCCTCTTTCGGTGGGTTAAGGATCTGGTGTTGCTGTGATGTGTGGTGTAGGTCGCAGACGCAGCTTGGATCTGGCGTTGCTGTGGCTGTGGTGTAGGCCTGTGGCTACAGCTCCAATTTGACTCCTAGCCCGGGAACATATATATACCATGGGTGTGGCCCTACAAAGACGAAAAAAAAAATGACAAACACATTACATCTTAATATAAATAACATATTTTTGTGGAAAAAAACTGATATTTTCAAAAAAATTTAAGTCAAAGAATGGTGTTCCTTTACATTGTTGCCAACTTCTTTGATGTCTAGCCTAAGTAAAAGAAATCCGGATTCTCACATCTGCTTCTGCAGTCAGTCTGTTGTAATAAGTTATCTTGTTTGAAGTCTATGAAGAAGACCTAACCTCACACAGCTATGTAACTGGAAATGAGAAGAATATCTTAATTAGATAATTGTGGACATTCTTCTTTGCCACTTTACCCAAGCACGAGAAAGGGTAATTTTCTAAAACTTCGTTGCAGTCTGGAATCTGAAACCATATCAATAAACTTTTCCTCCTCTGTTACATTAAAAAATCTGTTGGTCTGTCTTGAACTTTATTATTTTTATTTTTTATTTTTTCATCTTTTAGGGCTGCACTCGTGGCATATGGAGGTTCCCAGGCTAGGGGTCAAATCGGAGCTGTAGCCTCTGGTCTACCCCACAGCCACAGCAACGCCAGATCCAAGCTGCATCTACAACCTACACTACAGCTCATGGCAACGCTGGATCCTTAACCCACCGAGCAAGGCCAGGGATTGAACCTGCATCCTCATGGATACTACTCAGATTCATTTCTGCTGAGCCTCAACTGGAACTCCTGTCTTGAACCTTAAATGGATCTTTTATTTCTACATGACTTCGTAACATCATGCATTGGTCATCTGGAAGGCATTATTTCGCTACTTTATGCAGATCTTCCAAATATTGACACACTATATTACATATTTTTAAAATCACGTGCATTAATATCATCCCCTCCATTTCCTTAGAAAAGCCTTTTAATTACAGGGGAGACATTAAGCTCATGGTGGCAGATAAAATTTGCTAATTGTAAAATGCTAATTTTTACTGAAAGCTCACAGTTTATCTCCAGCAATAAATATTGTTAGTTCTTTCCATTCAGTGACAGACTCCCTTCGTTCAGCTGCAAAAAAATATCTCTCAAATACCCACATCTGAATAACCACATTCCATTTATTGGGTATTCTCTTAAGTAAAAGTATTATGCCATGAAAAAAAAGAGCTGGTTCAGCTTGCAGTCTAAACATTGCACTTGCTTTTCCTAAAGCCGACCATCAGATTTCAGTATGCAACAGAAGCGCTTTATGTGTACTTCCTGTTTCATCATACAGAATATTAAAAAGATGCCTACTCGTGTGGCAAGAGTTGGTAAAATTAATCATTTTTACTGCTTTATTAAGAACTTTTTAACTGAAGCTGGCTTTTGTGTGGGTGTGACAGTGCTCAGGAATGAACAACCCAGATAGTGGCGCAGTTTAGAACTGCTGCTTTTTTGTTTTTGTCTTTTGTCATTTTAGGGCCACACCCATGGCTCATGGAGGTTCTCAGGTTAGGGGTCTAATCGGAGCTGTAGCTGCCAGCCTACACCACAGCCACAGCAATGTGGGATCCGAGCCACGTCTGTGACCTACACCACAGCTCACGGCAATGCCAGATCCTTAACCTGCTGAGCAAGGCCAGGGATCGAACCTACAACCTCATGGTTCCTAGTTGGATTCGTTTCCTCTGAGCCACAGCGGGAACTCCCTAGAGCCACTGCTTTGATTCATGCCCATGAATCAGTGAACTTACCAGTGCTTTTGTACCTTCAAGGCAAATGTTGCCTTCCCCAAAAGTAATACATAAATACATAAAGTGTTGCTTATACTTTTTATGGAGTGGGATTTTGTATGAGGAGAAAATTATCTTGAAGTTCCTATGGAAGTAAACATTTCCAATAATGGTCACAAAAAATGGTGAAAACGTGTAGTGGAATTTTGTTTCTGGTCTGACGGACTAACTGCTACAGCATGTGCTGTCTTACCATAAACAATCAGGAAAACAGGCACAATAGATGCCACAACAGTTTTTCAGACATTGGACAAAAAGCAGCAAAGGGCTGAAATTCCTAAGAGAATGGAAACCAATGAGGTCATCCCTGGCTCTGGAATATTCCTTGGAGGCAGTTTCCGGGATACAGCACAGGTACAGGAAATGCAAGCAGAACCCAGCAGTCTCAGCGAGTTGAGGAAAAGAATTCTTGGGAACTAAGGAAGCTACGTCTGTGGGGCAGAATCTGGGGGGGAAAAAGAGAAGTTCTGAGTAGGAGATCTTAAGAAATCTCCAGAGAAGTGTCTTCACATCATGGGCTGACACTGACCTGCATATGTTTAGATGAAACTCCCAAGGCTGAATAAAGAACCGTGAAATGCAGAGGCCACGCAATGTGCAGTCCCTACAGGTACAGGCGTACACCAGGCATAGATTAGAGTCTCCAGAACAGTGACTCATGGAGTGCGGCTAATTTATCTTAGACCGAAGCCTGCTCTGACTCACCCTTACAAAGCAGAAAAGCCAAACGCAAAAGAGTCAAACTGATTCCAACTATCTTAACGGCATGTCAGGTCAAAGACCGATATTTTTGAAGGAATACAGCAAAGTCCATCACAATGTAAAAACCTGGTGTCCTGAAATACAAACAGAATTGCCAGGCATGCAGAAAATGTAATCCATAACTAAGAGGAAAACAAATCAATAGAAACAAACTTAGAAATGATAGAGATGACGAATTAGGAAAGTTTCTAAACCAGCTATTGTATGTAGGCTCCAGATACTCAAGAATATACAGGAAAACAAACATAAGAGATAAATGGAAAAAAAAACCCAAATGGAACTCTTAGAGGTGAAAGATACAATATCTGAAATAAAAAAATACACTGACGGCATTAACTGCAGATTAGACATGGGGGGGAATCAATGAATTTTAAGACATAGCAGAAGGAAGAAATAGAGAGAAATCCAAGGAAGAAATAGAGATCCAAGGAAGAAACAGAAAAAGACTGCAAGAAAATGAAAATATCAGGAGAGACCAGTGATGGAAGATAGAAATATTTCTATACCATAAAGTGGTTTTTAAAAAAGATACTTCTAGACGTTCCCTGAATTTCCTGTCACCTGATACAGGCCATACTCCTCCAATTACACCCTTTCCTTAGCAAGCCCTACCCCTCTCTCCTCTTGTGCTAACCACCCCTCCCCAAATATATACATGTGTCTAGTTTCGGGGGAGGGCACCGTGTGTGACCACAACTGCTACAGTTCAAGGCACCCAGAAGGAGGGACAAAACATTGCAAGCTGGCAATGGCAATGGTCATGAGAAAAGCTGGTGATGAACAGCCCCCAAGTGTTAGAAAAATCTATCGTAACACAATTACACGCTATATTTTATCAGTTTTAAGATGCTCTTTTTTTCACATTTTAACTTCTCTGAAATAGGGATGCGTCTTCAGTCGATGACCTCATGCAATTATAATTAGGTATGTTTCTTTTTCTTAGTGATAATTTTTTTTTTAGGGCTGCACCTGCTGCATATGGAAGTTCCCGGGCTATGGGCTGAATCAGAGCTGAAGCTGCTGGACCACACCACAGCTACGGCAATGCCAGATCCAAGCCACATTCTGTGACCTATACTGAAACTTGCACCAATGCCAGATCACTAACCCACTGAGCAAGGCCAGGGATCGAACCCACAACCTCATGGTTCCTAGTCAGGTTCTTAACCTGCTGAGCCGTAATGAGAACTGAAATGATAAATTTATTTAAATGGTGCACCTTAGAACCGATGGTGTCCCCAGAATCAATAAACTGCAGGATGGCTGGATAGAGGAAGCACAGAACATTGTTGTGGCTTACTGGGGTAAGATGGCAGAGATGAGAGTTAAGCCTGAATCCAGAGGACTGGAACTCATGTGCTTGGCCAGAGTCTCCATGTTACATTTGAAATTAACCAATTCTTGTCCTTTGTTAAAGCTGAGGAGGTACCCTGGCACATAGTGCCAAGAGACTCCTGAACAAGAAGTTGCTTAGAGAAATGGTGGGGAAGGGTTAGTGGCAGGGAAAGGTAACAAGAGCAGGTACCAGTTCCAGCAGGTGGCACCACAGAGAAGACAAACAAATGGGTTTGGGCCTGGCTTGCCGGAGGAAGAGCATGGTTGGCCAACTGCATTATCAAATTAGGTAACCAGGAGCTTGCCACTGTGCTATAGTGGACCAGAGGACAGGGCCTCTCCACTCACTGTAATTACTTTTCTTTCTTAACTTCAGTCTCTTTATCTGTAAAATTAGAGATAATAATAGTGCCAATCTAACAGAATGAGTACGTTGATTTAAAAGACCTGTAAAAAATACATGCAATGACCTAAAAGCAATGACTGGCATATGGTAAGTACTCAATAATTTTATGTATCATTATAGTCATTTCCATAAATATTTAAAAACATATCCATTTTTTCACCCATTCTTTCAACAAACATATTTAGCAGTTATGATACTAGGAACTGAATAATTTATTGTATTTTGTTACTGTTCTTTATATCTTTTTATTTTTTATTTTTTTGCTTTTTAGGGCCACACCTGCGGCATGTGGGGGTTCTCAGGCTAGGGGTCTAATTGGAGCTACAGCTGCCGGCCTACGCCAGAGCCACAGCAATGCCAGATCTGAGCCGCGTCTGAAACCTGCACCACAGCTCATAACAACGCCGGATCCTTAACCTACTGAGCAAGGCCAGGGATCGAACCCGCAACCTCATGGTTCCTAGTCAGATTCGTTTCCGCTGAGCCACGACAGGAACCAAAAAATTATAGAATCTTTAGAACTAATACAACTACATTATAGAAATTTGGAAATAGAGAAAATAAAATCACATAATTCCAACTCTATCACACAATCATTGTTATCATTCGATACAATTTATATGCATATTTATAGATTTATAATAATTTGGTGCATATTACTATGTACCTTGCTTTTTAAAAGCATAATATTATATCATATGCACGTTTCTATTTTGAGTAACAGTCTTCATAAGGAGTTCCCGCTGTGACTCAGTGGAGTCAACGGCATCTCTGGAGTGCTGAGATGCAGCAGGTTCAATCCCCAACATAGTACAGTGGGTTAAGGATCCAGCATAGGCCACAGCTGCAGCTCAGATCTGACCCCTGGCCCAGTAACACCAGTGAGGTCACCAAAAAAGAAAGAATAAAAAGGAGGTAATAGGCTTCACAAGTTTTTTTCATTAGCTATATAATATTTCTTTAAGTGGGCTATAACTAAAATTAAAATATCCCCTGCTGTCGGATATTTAGGTCATTGCAAGCTTTTGCTATTATAAATTATTCTGCAGTGAACATCTTCATGCAAATGGCATTTTATTTGCAAAAAGTATTTTAGATTCACTACTCCTTATATTTACCCCAGCTCTAGGCCAGAGCTTAAGCACCATACACCTCAATTAATGGATTAACATGCCGGTCAGTCTCTCCAGCTTCTATCCTGTGAAACACTAAGAGACTAATCTTTCTAAAATGCCACTTTCATCAAGTCTTTTTTTTTTTGGCTGCAGCTGCAACATTTAGAAGTTCTGGGGCCAGAGACTGAATCTGAGCCACAGCAGAGACAACCCTGGTTCCTTAACCCACTGAGCCACCGGGGAATTCAGTCACGTCACTTTCTTACCTAAGATACCCTTCTCTGCCTCCTTCTACTACGTGGCATAATTTGACTCCTCTATTACCACACTTACAGACCAAATTGGAAGTATGTTAGAGCCCCAAAGGCTAATCAGCAGGATCCAGGAAATAAACTGTTACTGGTGGGACTTGGGTTAGGATACACCAATGCACGAACAATGCTGGGGTTCCAGATGCATGTTACAGTGTCACCAGAGCAAGAAATACTTGGGTCAAATTCAAGTTGGATTCCAGGAAGGTTCATCTGGTAAGTGAGGCCCCAGCGTCCATGGTCACTGAGCAGTGGGAACACGCGTGGTCAAGCAGAACCACGAATCAGAGTCCAAGGGAAGTTGATCCAGGTTGAACGAGACTTGGAGGGGATAGAGCGATGTCAGACACCCTGGGCACGGGAGCCAGCAAAAGCTAGACAGGGCATGTGAGCCCAGCCAGATGGGTCTAAGTTGGTGCCATGGTTCCAGAACTACCAGACTGCTAGAATGCAAGAAAGGAAGCAGGCCGGAAGCCCAGCTGTAGAACCTAGGACTTGGTGGGAGCAGTAGGAAAGGCTGCACCTCTAAGCATCGGGCAGACTTACAAGCAATCAGGTTTTGAGGGAATCCCCATATTATATTGTCTGCTTGACAGCAGCAGGCCACACCTGGACAAGTGGACCTGGTTCTTAATCTATTACCATGCACTAGGAAAATCGGGGTTCCCTTCATGGCTCAGCCAACTTAACGAACCCAACTAGGAACCATGAGGATGCCAGTTCGATCCCTGGCGTTGCTCAGTGGGTTAAGGGATCCAGCCTTGCGTGAGCTGTGGTGTAGGTCACGGATGCAGCTCAGATCCCATGTTGTTGTGACTGTGATGTAGGCTGGCAGCTGCTGCTACGATTTGACCCCTAGCCTGAGAACTTCCATGCCATGGGTGTAGCCCTAAAAAGCAAAACAAACAAAGAAACAAAAGTATGCCTCAGACACTGTGAAGACTTAGCCTACTGAGGCAGGTGCCCACTATCTGTAGGTGGCAGACCTTGACCTCCAGGAAGATTCTCCATAAGAGACCAAAGCAAAGAAAACACACATTTTTATATGTGTATAATAAAATGCATATATCTGGGGCAGCCCGCCAGAATTTCAGTCCTTTTTTGTCATCATTGTTGTTGTTAGGAGGCATTATATTGTTAAAAAGATGTATAAATAATACCCTATCGATTTCACATAAATAGCACTTGGTGTAAATTATCTATTTCTCCACAAATTGAGAATTAGCTGTAAGCCGATTTGGGTGGAGGGCAGGAAGGAGGCAAGAGAAATTCCGGGCAGGTAGTGATTTATTAGCCATTGTATTAGTCAGGATTCTCCAGGGAAAGGGAACCAATAGGAGAGAGAGAGGGAATGGGAGGGAAAGAGACTTATTTTATGGAATTGATTCATGCAATTGTGCGGCCCGGCAAATCCACATTCTACAGAGCGTGCAGCAGGTTGGGCTCAGGGAAGAGGCAGTGCTGCAGTCTTGTGTCCCGAGAAAGCCTAGAGGTAGAATTCCTCCTTCTTTGGGGAACTTCGGTCATTTTCTTTTAAGGACTTCATTGCATTGGATTGGATGACCAGCCCACCGCCATTATGGAGGGTAATCTGCTCTATTCAAAGTCTACTGATTTAAAGGTTCATCACACTGAAAATGCAATCTCTCAACTGGTTTTGTTTTTTTGGAGATTTTTCTGTTTTGTCTTTTTAGAGCCGCACCTGCGGCATATGGAGGTTCCCAGGCTAGGGGCCAAATTGCAGCATTAGCCGCCAGCCTATGCCACAGCCACAGCAACACCAGATCCTTAACCCACTGAGCAAGGCCAGGGATCAAACCTGTGTCCTCATGGATGCTAGTCAGATGCGTTTCCACTAAGCCACGGCGGGAACCCCCTCAACTGGTTTTTGATCCAACAACTGGGAACCACAACCTAGCCAAGTAGACCACATAAAATTAACCATCACAGCCACGTAACGAATCAGTCACCGAACTCTTATGCTTGGGAGACAACAAGCGCATCCTCTCCCAGCTCTTCCAAGATGTTGAGATCAAATCCAAATATCTCATTCTTATCTTTAAAGACTTAGTTTTCATGGCTCCTGATTATAAGCCTTCGCTCGAGTCAGGTCAACTCTGCCTCTTTCCTGTTCACTAGCGTTCACTAGTGTTCACTAGTGATATTGTGAATCCCAAACCTCTCTGTCTGTCCAGCACTCCAAACTCCCTCAAGAACAAGCTGGCAACTGGAGTTCCCATAGAGGCTCAATGGGTTAAGAACCCAAAAGAGTGTCCATGAGGATGTGGGTTCGATCCCTGGCCTTGATCAATAGGTTAAGGATCTGATGCCGCAAAATGCAGCATAGGTCACAGACATGGCTTGGATCAGGTGTGGCTGTGGCTGTGGCTGCAGCTGCAGCTAGGATTCAACGCCTAGCCTGGGAACTTCCATATGCATATGTTGCAGCTACAGATGTAAAAAGAAGAAGGAGAAGGAGGAGGGAGGGGGATAAGAGCAACAGCGGCAACAACAACAACGCTCCTCTACCAAGACTTCTCCCACGTGTGGGCTCGCACCTCAGGTGGCACTTCCCTTCTGACTAAATCCAAAAGGAAAGACACAATGAGGCACCAACAGCAAGCCACAGTTAGAGAAATGAAACCTGGAACTAGGATTCTTCCCCCTGCATGTTAGTTAACCTGAAAGAAGCCCTGCCACATGAGGGAACGCGCTGGAGAGAATTTCTCCACCTATTCGTGAAGCTCAAGGACATTGCAGATACTCTTCAAGGTCACAAACACCTATTTATAGCCAAGTCCTGCTTCCTTTAAACTTTCCAGTGCTGCATCATGTATTTATTTCACTTAAGCCAAATGAAGCACAGATGATAATACAGAGTTGATTTTTTGTGACTGAGATAAGGCTTGCATTCAGTTAAATGTACAGATTCTGTGTACAATTAAATGAGATTTGATTAATGTACACACATGTGGAAACACCACTAGTCAAGGTAAAGACATTCCCAGTGCTACAGCTCTGTCCTTATGGAACTGACTTTTTTAATTTCCTCTATTTTTATTTTTTAAATTAATTTATTCTTTAAGAGCAGTTTTAGGTTTACAGAAAAGCATGCAGTAAGTGCAGAGTTCCCGTACATCCCCTCACTTCCATAACCAAGTTTCCCTTACTACTATAATTTTTTTTTCTTTTCTTTTTAGGGCCCCACCTGTGGCATATGGAAGTTCTTGGCTAGCAGTCAAATCGGAGCTGCAGCTGTGGCCTATGTCACAGCCACAGCAACACCAGATCCGAGTCACATCTGTGACCTATGTTGCAGCTTGTGGCAATACTGGATCCTTAGCCCACAGAGGGAGGCCAGGGATTGAACCCGCATCCTCACGGACACTATGTCAGGCTCTTAACCTGCTGAGCCACAACGGACACTCTTCCCTTAGTATTAACATCTTGTATTACTGTGGTACATTTGTTATATTGATGAGCATATGTTGATACATGATGATTAACTAAAGTCCAAAGTTTACCCTCCAGGTCACTCTTTGTGTTGTACATTCTATGGGTTTTGGCAGATGTATAATGACATATATATATATACACACACACACACGCCATTATGGTAAATTACAGAATAGTTTCCCTGCCCTAAAAATCCCTTATGCTTCACCGACTCGTCCCTCTCTCCAATCCCTAGAAGCCACTGATCTTATTGTTTCTGCTTTTTCCAGAAGGTCTTATAGTTGAAAGCATACAGTGTGCGGCTTTTTACAATTGGCTTCTTTCACTTAGCAATACGCAGTTACATTTCTTCCATGTCTTTTCGTGGCTTGAGAGCTCATTTCTTCTTCTTCCTTTTATTTGTTTATTTTTTGTCTTTTTGTCATTTTAGGGCCATAACCGAGGCATGTGGATTTTCCCAGGCTAGCGGTCTAATCGGAGTTACAGCTGCCGGTCTACACCACAGTCACAGCAACGTGGGATCCGAGCTGAGTCTGCAACCTATACCACAGCTCATGGCAACACCGGATCCTTAACCCACTGAGCGAGGCCAGGGATCGAACTCGTAACCTCATGGTTCCTAGTGGGATTCGTTTCCACTGAGCCACGGTGGGAACTCTGAGAGCTCATTTCTTCTCATTGTTTCTCATACTCTATTGTGTGAATATACCACAGCCTGTTGATCCATTCAGCCAGCTGAATGACATCTTGCTTGCTTCCAAGTTCTGGCAATTATGAATAAAGCTGCTATAAGTATTTGTGTGCAGGTTTTCGTGTGCACACTGTTTTCAACTCATTTGAGTAAATTCCAAGGCCCATGATTGCTAGATTATATGGTAAAAGTATGGTTATTTTGCAAAAAAAAAAAAAGAACAAACAGAAACTACCAAATAGTCTTCCAAAGTAGCTGTATTCTTTAGTATTCTCACCACCAATGAGTTACTTCCTGTTGTGCTTCCACATTGTCACTAACATTTAGTGCTGTCTGTGTTTTGGCTGTTTGGCATTCTAATATGTATGTATGGTATTTTCTTATTATTTTAATTTGCAATTTCTTAATAACATATGATGAGCACCTCTTCCTATAATTATTTGCCATTTGTGTATTTTCTTTGGTGACGTGTCTGCTCAGATCTTTTGTCCATTAAAATAAATAGAATTGTTTTTCCTATGGCTGAGTTTTAAGAGTTCTTTACATATTGTGGATACCAGTCCTTTAACAGATATATTTTGCAAAGATTTTTCTCCCAATTTGTGGCCTATTTCTTTCTCTGAACAAAGTTTTTTTTAAATTTTAATAACATCCAACTTATCAATTTTTTTCTTTCATAGATCATGCTTTGTGGTGTTTTATCTGAGAAGTCGTCATCAAGAGCAAAGTCATCTAGATTTCTATTTTTTTTTTGGAGTTTTGTACTTTTTTATACATTTAGATCTATAATTCCTTTTAAGTTACTTTGTGTGAAAAATGTGAATGGTATTTAGATTCCTTTTTTTTTTTTTTTGGCATGGGTTGTCCACTTGTTTCAGCACCATTTGCTGAACATACTGTCCTTTCTCCACTGAGTTGCCTTTCTTCCTTTGTCAAAGATCACTTGGCTATATTTGTGTGGAATTATTTCTGGGCTCTCGATTCTTTGACTGGGATTACATTACACCTACATATCAAGTTGGGAAAAACCACGTCTTAACAGTACTGAGTATTCCTCTATCTCTCTATTTATTTAGATCTTTTATCGTTCATTAGAGTTGTATCATTTTCCTCATATAGATCTTATACATACGTTCTTAGAGTTATACTAAGTATTTTATTTTTTGGTGCTAATGTAAACGGTAGAGTGTTTTTAATTAAAAATTCCACTTGTTTGTTGCTATCATATAAGAAAACAATTGACTTCTGTATGTTAACCTTACCTCCTGCAAACTTGCTATAACCACTTTTCAGTTTGAGGTGTTTTATGGTTGATTCTTTGGGATTTTTTTACACAGATAATCATATTATTTTCCTTTCAAACTGTATACCTATTTTTCCTTTTTCTTGTCTTATTGCATTAGCCAGGACCTTCAGGAAGATGTTGGGTAGGAGTGGTGAGAGTGGGTATGCTATCTTATTCCTGATCGCATTGGGGAGAACTTAGTTTCCCACCACTCTGTATGATGTTAGCCATAGATATTTTCGTAGATAGTCTCTAATAATTTTAAGCTCTACTCCTAGTTTGTTGAGTGTTTTTATTATATATGAATATTCAATTTTGTCAGAATATTTTTCTGCAATTATTGATAGGAACATGCAATTCTTCTTTAGCCTATTGATGTGATGGATTACATTAACAGATTTCAAATGTTAAACCAGCCTTGCATAAGTGGAAAAAATCCTACTTAGTTGTGCTATATAATTTTTTTTGCCTGCACCTGCAGCATGCAGAATTTCCCAGGCCAAGGATAGAACACATGCCTCAGCAGTAGCCACAGCCACAGTACACTGCTGGATCCTTAACCTACTGAGCCACGAGGGAACTCTGTATTTTGTTTTGCTTCTTTGTTTTTGTTGTTGTTGTTTTGTTTCTGCAAGTAGATGTTTGTTCATTTTGGAAACAAACTCAAGCTTAAGGTACAAAGTACATTCCTTCCTTGAACCAGTTGAGAGTAGGTTATTGACTTAGCTAGACTCAAACCCCTAAGTTTGCTACCTCTGTTTTGGGCTGTAGCTGAAGTCTCTGCTCAATTCTTTCAGTTTCTAGTTGTCCCTTTTCCACTGCATTTTTTGTGGTCTTCTCCACTTATACACATTTTGTTGGTCAGAAAAGAATGTGAGCAAGGTTTATATGCAGATTTGGGGGCTCATTACCTCCATAGCTTCTTCCCTTCTAGGATACCCCCCACCTTCCCAGCTTCTCCTCCAGTCCTAAACTCTGTACTCTGACAATACCATCCAGAAAGGTGGCAATTTCATCCTGAGCTACCTAGTGGACAGTGAGCATTTCTGGGCAAAAACTGTAAACCCAAAAATCACAAGGGTGTAATTCTAATCTTTGAAGTATAGACTCCTCTCCGATTTCTGCCTGCTTTTAGTATCTGTCCAGTGTTTTTCAAAGTTGATTTTTAATATTTTCACCCAGATTTATAACATTCTCTAAGGGAAGATTAGTCTAACTAAGCTAATCCATCATTACCAGAATCCAAATTTCCCAGGATTACTATTTTGCTCCATGCTGGACTCACACTCCCTTCTGCATCCCATTTCTCTTTGTTAGCAGAACAGGAATTTTATCAAAATGTCCGTCTTTCTCCCACATATCTCTGGTGGTAAATCCTGATTTGTTTATGTCCATCTTGTAATTCATTTCCCCTGCTCCAGTGATATGTTTAGGAAGGGTCATATATCAGTCAGGAAACCAGAAGCTACTCTTTGCAGGCTAGATAGAAAGTGTTTTAATATATAAAATTGGTGGCTTACCCAGAAAAAAAGGCCTAAGGGACCAAGGGTCAGATAAATCACCACTAACCTTCTCAGCTTGAAGCACTCCAGCAGATTGCTCTCAAAACTCACCTTGAAGTTTCTTTGAGTACCATCTCCAGTCACAATCCTGGCTGAAACAGACTCGCAAATCTCTCCATCTCTCTAGCTCAACATGCTCTAGCCTGGAACCATATGACAACTGGGATTCTGGGAAATGTAGCTCCTGGCTCTTCAAAGCTAAGGAGATCTCAGAAGGGGTGGTGATGATGCCAAGTCAACAGTTAATGTAATACAGGGCATGCGACCCAAATCAGCCAAAGGTAGAGGAGGGAAAGGAAGCTGGAGGGTATCTGAAAAAGATTTATTTGCTGATAAACTAAATCCAACGAAGAATCATGGTAAGAATAGTCCCTCTTCAGCTTCTATGGGATTATTTCCCCTCCATGTGAGTCTTGGAACCAAAGAATCAATCTTAAGATCATGAGAGGAGCCAGTTGAGGTGGAGGCACACACAGTGTCTGAAGCTTGTCCAATTTGAATTTCTTGTTATGTGAGAATAGGTGTTACTACTTAAGTCATTTTCAATTGTTTTTTTATTTTTTTCTGTTGCTTGTAACACATATAGCGCATTACACAGATCGTAGAGGTAAATCCCAGAAGAAACCATTGAAAGGAGTGAAAATGGGAGCTTTTACAGAGTAAGACTATGCGTAATGAGATGTGGTACAGAGTACATTGGTTTTCATTCTATGCCTTGTGCTATTTCACATTGTAAAGAAGACATACACATTGCTTGGATAAAAAAATTAAATTAGAAAAGGGACAGTCTGACAACCGATGTCCATCCCTGCATTGTGCTTTTCTTGATTTATTCTGCTCTATAGTACAAAAAGAAATGGCAGCTAAATGCAACAGTTCTTCCTTGCTCTTATACTGGGCAGTCATCAATTCCAGCTGCCTGTTGAAGAGTTTCTTAAATGAACTCCTTTCTCATCCCCCATGATCTACTGTCACCAAAACAGTCATTCCGAAGGGTAAATATGATCACATTCCCTCTCCTGCTTAAAATCCTTAATTGGACTCACACTGTCTCTACAAGGTGAAATCCAAATTCCACAGTATGTTTTCTAAGACTCTTCATGATCTGGCCCCTGATGCTTTCTCATGTACACATTCCAGCTATCCTGAAAATTTTACTCTTCTTCAGACACACCACGTTCTCTCAGGTTTCCATTCCTTTGTAGACATGGGATCCTGCCTAACTCCTTTTCAGGTTCCTCTTCTGTTACCAGGCCCAAGTCCTTGCACAATCTTTTATTCCAGGTATCTTGTGAATGTTTATCCTCCATCAGCACAAATTAGTTCACATATCAAAAATCACTTATTAGAACGTCTGAAATCCAGCAAATCTATGCAAATGAAAATTTTTTGGCAACTCATTTGATGGCAAAAATGGTATTGAACTATTTGTATTTGTAACCCCAATTTATTCTGCTTTGTGTGAATATTCACTAATTTTGTTCCAGAAATATTCATGAGTTTCATGAGAGTAAAGCCTCAGACCCTACTGGTGATATTATGTAACACGGAGAATAGGTACCCATGGTCCACTCCAGAAATGGCTACTGGAGTATTCCTTGTCCCACAAGTTCTAAAACTTGAACTTCTCATCAAGAAGTGAGGTCCATGTCCTCTCCCCTTGAAAATGGGAGTGATTTTAGGATGGCCTCAGTGTATAAAACAGTGAATGATGCTGTTTGACTTCCAAGGCAAAGTCATGAAAGGTGATATGCTTTCTGCCAGTTTTCCTCTCTCTTAAAATTCTACCCTTGAAAACCAGCCTCCATGTTGTAAGGAAGCCCAGCCATGTGGTAAGACCACTTGCAGGTTTTCTGGCCCACGACTTCAGCCAGCATCAACCACCAAACAGCATCAATTGCTGGATATGTGAGTGAGTGATGCCTTCAGATGATGCCTGCCCTTGGCAATGGGGTGCCCTAAATGTCGGCTGAATGGGGGCAAAGACAAGTTGGTGCCATCATACCCTACACAAAATGCAGATTCATGAGAAAATAGTTATTCCTGTTGTTTTAGGGCACTAAGTTTTGGCGTAATTGTTCTGTAACCATAGCAACTGGAATCCCATCACGCTATCTTGCAAAAATGTGAAATATTCTGAATTCCAAAACCAACCAAAAGTTTCAAATATGTATACTCTAACTGTGCATTTATATATCAATTTTCCAATGGAATTAGAAGTTTCTGGAGTTCCCATCGTGGCTAAGTGGTTAACGAACCTGACTGGTATCCATGTGGATGTGGGTTCAATCCCTGGCCTTGCTCAGTGGGTTAAGGATCTGGCGTTGCCATGAGCTGTGGTGTAGGTCACAGACGCAGCTCGGATCTGGCATTGCTGTGGCTATGGTGTAGACCAGAGGCTACAGCTCTTATTGGACCCCTAGCCTGGGAAACTCCATGGGCCGTGGGTGCAGCCCTATAAAAGACCAAGAAAGGGGGGGGAGATGAAGAAAAAGAAGAGGTTTCTGAGAATAAGAACTAAGTTCTTTTTATCTTGGTATTCTCAAAGACAATGTATATGTTTGGGAAGGTCCTCAAGACATGTCTGTTGAACTAATTTTGAATGAATGGGTAAATAAAGACATGAATAAACACAATTCCAAGCAAATGGTTATTTTGGAATGGTTTTGTGGAGCACTATGCTTTCATTCACTCAACCCATTGCTCAAAAATATTTTAGAATGACTTACTTTCATAATTATTTTCAGTTGAGCTATACAAAAAGCTTCATTAATTTTACGACCCTATTTTTATCCCAAAGTATCACCTATTATGATTACATACCTTATCCATCAAAGTATGGTCCAAATTGTCCTTGGCTGTTTCCAAAACTCACATACATCTTTAAGGATGAAGATTTTCCATTACTGAGAATAATTAAAATAGTTTGATATAAACTCTGAAGGTAATTCCAAAACAGAGATCCCAGTATTTTTAAACAATGCAATATTCAGATGTGATGCAATGATGCATAAATGCAAAGATTTCAACATCCATGTTGGCAACTTTGGGGGAAAAGTTCCATTAATTTGGAAGATAAGTTCTACTTTGCATGACAAAACTATTTTTATCTCATGGTTACACATCATGTCACACATACATTAACCTATACAAGAGGAACAGGAGGAAAAGAGGTAAAAAGGAAATCCACAGTGTCGTGAAGACAAGAATAGATAATGTCAATTTTTTTGTTTTCTTGTCTTTTTTTTTTTTTTTCAGGGCTGCAACCGTGGCATATGGAGGTTCCCAGGCTAGGGGTCCAATTGGAGCTACAGCTGCCAGCCTATGCCACAGCCACAGCAACCTACACCACAGCTCACAGCAATGCCAGATCCTTAACCCACTGAGTGAGGCCAGGGATCGGACCCTCAACTTCATGGTTCCTAGTCAGATTAGTTTCCACTGCACCATGACGGGAACTCCCAATTTATTTTTTAATGTCCTTGTTGAGAATAATTGTTTTAGCTCTTCCTGGGGAATGTGATGATGGAATAAATGAAGCACCAGTTGCAAGTTTTGCTGGCCAACATTTGAGCAGAATTTAATGGATCCTTACTGCCCTGCTTTTCTTCCTTCCTCACTGTGCATGAATAGCATAAGCGAGGTGCTATGCACGTGTATTAGGATAATTCACATTCAGAGGAAACATCACTGTAGCAGCAAAAAGTCATTAGATATATATAAATATTAATGGCAGTGTCTTTAAAAATGCCAAAAAGGGGACAAATCTTACAAACCACAGCAAAACTTCTTGAAAATCATCTCTTCCTTTCTCTCTGACATGGTACCTGGCTGGACAGGAACACTGCCTCCAGACCCCTTCTTTCTCTGCATTCCCTTCCCCTCCCCAACTCCCCTCTCCACGTCTGTCTTATAAGCTCCGCTACACACACACACACACACACACACACACACACACACACACGTGCACGCGCGCGCGCGCACACACACACACACCGCCTTCTTCTCTTTCTTCCCTCCTGCTCTCACCTTCTGAATCTGTGCCTTTCTCCTTTTGCCACTTTCTGAGATCAACAGCGCTGGCCTTGGCTGCATTTAATTCCCTCCCTCTCCCATTAACCTGGCGCAGTGCAATTCTGGGACCAGGGACACAGCTTAGGTGAAAAGGGAATTCTCCTTGCCAAGATGAGAACGGGAAGAGGCTGTACCTCCTCGAGTGTTTTTTTTTCTTTTTTCTTGCCGTGCCAACATCTTACAGTCAGAATTACATTTCACTACACAGTAGGAATGTGATGGGTAACTTTAACCTGATATACTGTAAGGACATCACAAGGTACGACATGGCCTGGCTACAGAGTCCAGATGAACAATGCAGAGACCACATACTCACTGATAAATATTGCTTGCAGCTCTGCTGGGGGCTGGTTAAATTGGTAATGATTTAAATGGATGGATAACTGGTTCTTAAGGGGCTATATCATGAGGGGTTCCCTCATTCCAGAGGACTCCTTCCTTTTACCTGCTCTCTCAGCACCATTTTTATAGGCCTAAAAGGGTGTTTAAAATGCTAGGAAGTACCAGTAACCCTCCTATAGCCCCACTTCCTCCCGTCTCTCTGGACTCTGAACCCTGGGTGAAATTCTAGGGAATTGAAGGATGGGGAAACTGTAGAAACAGAAATTCCTGTTTATGATAGGGCCTTCAGTTGAATTTGAATTTCACATAAAAAAATGAATGATTTAGAGTTCCTGTTATGGCTCAGCAAGTTAAGAACCCAATTAGTCTGTGTGAGGATGCAGGTTTGATCCCCGGCCTCATGCAGTGGGTTAAGGATTGCCACAGGCTGCAGTGTAGGTTGCAGATGTGGCTTAGATCTGGCATTGCTGTGGCTGTGGTGTAGGCCAGCACTTTCTTATCTTCAATCCTGATCCTTTCCCCCCTCCCCCCAAAAAAAGGAAGAAAAAAAAAAGGAATTGTAGCTCTAATTCTACCCCTAGCCTGGGAACTTTCATATGCCACAGGTGTGGCCCTGAAAAAAGAAGAAAAAAAAGAATAAATAATTTCTTAGTATATCCCCAGTATTGATAGCATATACTTATAAATTTATATATATATAAAAGCACATTCATACTTTATGTGAAATTCAGGTTTACCTGGTTGTTCCTATTTGATTATTTGCTCCTCCCTAGATCCAGTAACCCTAATTTTTAATAATCAACCAAGAATGAAAACCTTAGGCTTAAAAATGGTCATTCTTAGGTATATACTGCCTCTTGAGTTGCCAACAAGAAAATGTACCTAAAACATCCAAATATCCAAAAAGCAGTCTCTGAAAACATCCAGCTCAGACAGAGGCAGTCGGCGACATTAAGATGCTTAAGTAGTTAGAAATGTTTTCTTGGTGTTTTACAGAAAGAGATCAAGTCAGCTTGTCTTTAAAGAGTATATGGTATTGTAGCCACATGAAAACTTACTTGTCAACAGAAGCTCAAAGTTTCTTCTGGGTTCCTGGAAATGGAGGTGGGAATTTCAAAGCAAAGTGCTGATAGAATGTTTAAAAATCTCAAGGAAATCTACATTGCCAAATTGAGCTATAACTCAAAGATACTACGATAAAATATACATACACTGACCTGGAAAACTTAGAGGGGTGAAGGCACACATCAGCCAACGTGCTCAAAAAACCCATATGTTTTTTCTTGAAAGGCACTAATACAGATTGAGTAGAAAAGTGAAAATTTGAAGTAATAAATATTGTCTAATTTAGCTAATTCTCACTTTCATATCTTCAATCCTAATCCTTCTCATAAAAAAGAAGAAAAAAAAGGAATCTCACCTTAATTCTTCAGAGAATGAAATTATAACAGTGTCACTTCATAGGGCTAAATCATTACTTTAAAAACAAATATGCAGGGATCCGAATGGGAAAAGAAGTAAAACTGTCACTGTTTGCAGATGACATGATATTATACATAGAAAGTCTTAAAGATGTTACCAGAAAACTGTTAAAGCTCATCAATGAATTTGGTAAAGTTGCAGGACACAAAATTAATACACAGAAACCAACTGTATTTCTATATACTAAAATGAAAGATCAGAAAGAGAAATTGGAGAAACAATCCCATTTACCATTGCATCAAGGAGAGTAAAATACTTAGGAATAAACCCACCTAAAGAGGCAAAAACCTATACTCTGAAAACTATAAGATGCTGAAGAAAGAAATCGATGACAGAAACAGATGGAAAGATATACCATGTTCTTGGACTGGAAGAATCAATATTGTCAAAATGATGATACTGCCCAAAGAAATCTACAGATTCAATGCAATCCCTATCAAATTACCAATGACATTCTTCAAAGAACTAGAACAAAATATTTTAAAATTTGTATGGAAACACAAAAGACCCTGAATAGCTAAAGCAATCTTGAAAAAGAAAAATGGAACTGGAAGAATCAGCCCCCCTGACTTTAGACTATACCACAAAGTACAGTCTTCAAAAAAGTAAGGTGCTGGCACAAAAACAGAAATATAGATCAGGGGAGCAGAATAGAAAGCTCAGAAATAAATCCATGCACCTATGCTCCACTGATCTACGACAAAGATGGCAAGAACATACAGTGGAGGAAAGACATTCTCTTCAATAAGTGGTACTGGGAAAACTGGAATGCTACATGTAAAAGAATGAAATTATAACATTGTCTAACAACACACACAGAAATAAATTCAAAATTGATTAAGGACCTAAACATAAGTCAGATACTATAAAACTCCTAGAGGAAAATGGAGAACAGAACACTCTCTGACATAAATCACAGCAATATCTTGTTTGATCCACCTCCTAGAGTAACGAAAATAAAAGCAAAAATAAACCAGCGGGACCTAATTAAACTTAAAAGCTTTTGCACAGCAAAGGAAACTATTAAAAAAAAAAAGACAACCCACAGAATGGGAGAAAATCTTTACAAACAAAGCAACTGACAAGAGATTCATCTCCAAAATATACAAACATCTCATATCAAAAAAAAAACCTACAATCTAAATTTTTAAAAATTGGCAGAAGATCTAAACAGATATTTCTCCAAAGACAGATGATTACCAGGCACATGAAAAGTTGCTAAACATCCCTAATTACTAGAGAAACACACATCGAAATACAATGAGGTATCATCTCACCCAGTTAGAATGACCATCAACAAAAAGTCTACAAACAATAAATGCTGGAGAGGATGTGGAGAAAAGGGAACCTTCTACATTGTTGGTGGCAATGTAAATTGGTAAAAGCACTAAGGAGAACAGCATGGAAGTTTCTTTAAAAAACTAAATATAGGTGTTCCTACCATGGCACAGTGGGTTAAGAATCTGACTGCACTGGCTCAGGTTGCTAAGGAAATGCAGATTAAATCCCTGGCTCAGCAGAGTGCATTAAAGATCTGGCATTGCTGAAGCTGCCCCAAGGTCACAGCTGTGGCTGATTTTCAGTCCTGGCCTGGGAACTTCCACATACTGCAGGTGCAGCCATAGAATTAAAAAACAAACTAAATATAGAACTACCATATGATCCAGAAGTCCCACTCCTGGGCATATCCAGAGAAAACCATACTTCAAAAAGATGCATACATCCCAGTGTTCACTGAAGCATTATTTACAATAGCCAAGACATAGAAGCAACCTAAATGTCCATCAACAGAGGACTGGATAAAGAAGATGTGGTACATACCTACAATGGAATATTACTCACCCATAACAAAGAATGAAATAATGCCATTTGCAGCAATATTGGATGGACCTCGAGATTATCAAACTGAGTGAAGTCAGAGAAAGAAAAATATCATATGATATCATTTATATGCAGAATCTAGTAACAGTGATGCCAAAGGACATATTTACAAAACAGAAACTCAGATTTCAGAAGCAATCTTATGGTTATCATACGGGAAATCATCTTTTTCTGTGAGTTTAGGGGAGCCAAACTGTAGTCTTGGAGGCCTACTTCTAGGCAAGAGCACCCTTTTGTATTTTGTGGGGAGCTACTATTTATTTTTGGCATGGGGAGTTTGGATATTTGCTGTCTGTTTCTTTAGTGTGAGCAGGCTGTTATCCCCAGGGTGCTGAGGTGCTGAGTGTGTTTCCAGGGAGAAGGAGGCAATGGGTAGGGCTAGTAGCCAGTGCCTGGTTGCTGGGCTCTTAACAGCAGCAAGGACCTGCAGGAAGGTGGTGCAGGCTACTCCTAGTTGCAGGGTCCTGAGAAGTGGTAATGAGCCTTAGGCAGATTTACAGGGTGCCCAGAGCATTTGGCAGTGGCAGTGTCAGGGTGTGTGAGCTCCCAGGGGAGTGAGAGCAACAACAGGTAGTGTTTGATTGCAATGCCCTCCTCGGAGGTGACTGGAGCTGCAAGTGTGCCTGTTCAGGGGCCCCAAGTGGTAGCAGGCCACGCCCACCTCTGGAGTCAGTGATAACTGTTGTGGTTTGCCCCCGTCACTTGCAGACCATGCAAGAAGCACCCTGTCCCACTTAGCCCACTCAGAAGGTGCTGTACCAGCTGCTCCTAGTTGCAGGGTCTTGGGAAGGGACAGTGATCAAGCATCTGAGTGCTGTCCAGAGCATTTTGCAGTGGCAGCTGCAGGGCAGGTGTGTTCCCAGGGGAGTGAGAGCAACAACATGTGGTGCTCGGTTGCAGTACCCTCTCTCTTTTTTTTTTTTGGCTGACCCCTGACGTGGCTGGGGCTGCAGGTGGAGCCCACTCACAGGCCCCCAGTGGTGACAGGCCATGCCTCCCTCTGGCCTCCAAGACGACTGCCACAATCCATCCCTGCCGCCTGTAGATCATGCAAGAGGCACCACATCGCGCTTAGCCCCCTGCTTCCCTTAGCCCACACAAGAGGTGCCTGGCCACCCACAGCCCACACAAGAAGCTCCCAGGCTCCCATAGCCCCAGCAAATGGCTTCTCACCATTGGGAGCCTGCACCAGGGGCGCCCGCTCTCTGGGAGCCCGCGAGCTCACGTGCAGGGAGCTTCCTATGGTGTTCTGCCCCTCCGGCTCTCCCCCTCCCCAACAATGGCGCCTTGCTTCTCCTGCGGGCCCAGATCTTTTCCTGGGTTCCCTCTGCTGTGATGTTCCACTACCCCGCCCATGGCACGCTGCTCCTTAGCCTCTCGGGCTGTCCCCACACAGCCAACCCTAGTCCTCTCCCCGAGACTGACCTCTGGAGCCCGAGTCTCAGCGCCCAGCCCCTGCCTGATCACCTCAGTCTGTGGTGCCCCGGGCGGTGGTGCAGACGATCTGTGCGGCTCTCATTCTGCTTTGCCCTCCCCAGTCCAGCTGCTGTGCTTTTCCCAGCAACCATGAAGTCCCTCCATCTCGGCTTATCTTCCCGTCGGATAGGTGGCTTCCCAGAATGTGGGTTCCTTTCTCCTCACAGCTCCCACTCAGGAAGCTAGTCCCATCCTGACTCCTTTTCTCTCTCTCTCTTTTTTTTCTTTTGTTCTACACAGTTATGTCAAGAGTTTCTTGCCCTTTTTGGAGGTTTAAGTTCTTCTGCCAGCATTCAGCAGACGTTCTGTGCCAGGCATTTTACATGTAGATGTGTTTTTTTGCTGCGTTTGTGGGAGAAGTGGAGCACGACGTTTTACTCCTCCTCCACCTTGATCCTTCCCCCCAACTCAATTTCTTGTACACCTAAACTAATACAACACTTTAAGTCAACCCTATTCCAATAAAATTTTTTAAAAGCAAATGTGGAATATGTTTTTATGTAATTATAAACCATTTCAATTAAATTAGTAAAAATTATTAGAATTGCATAGACGTAGCTGTATTGATTATTAAAGACTTTTTTTTTTTTGTCTTTTTAGGGCCACACCCACCACATACGAAGGTTCCCAGGCTGGGGCTGAGTTGCAGCTGCAGCTGCTGGCTATCACCACAGCCACAGCAATGCCAGATCTGAGTCCCGTTTGTGACCTACACCACAGATCACCGCAACGCTGGATCCTTAACCCACTGAGCAAGGCCAGGGATCAAACCTGCATCCTCATGGATACTAGTCAGATTTGTTTCTGCTGAGCCACGACCAGAACACCCTAGATTATTAATGACTATTAAACAAATTATGAAACCAGAAGAATCACTAGATTACCTAAATTTCATAGCAGATATCTATTTATGTTTTGCTTTGCTGTTTGAAAAACTCAATTACCCCCATTAGATGGAGATCTCATCAAAGCATCCTTGAGCAAAGATTCCACTAAAAGGACTTCACAGATGAAATAATACCCCTGTGGTTCCCCAGGAGAATGGAACAGGGTACCTGCTAGTTCAGGGGCAGCAGTAGCTATGGAAGATGACAGGTGGGAAGCAGCTTCCTGCACCTACAACTATTCCCTGTTGCCTGAATACAATGAGGACTCCTGGGTGCGTTTGAGTCAATGATAAGATTCAGCCTGAGTGAAAGCAGAGCTTCAAGCAGCCTCCAGAGCGCATAAGATCGGCAGAGGAAGAGGCTGTAGAGGGAAGGTACGGGCAGTATCAGAGAAAACTGCTTCTCTGACAAAGTCCAAGGGCAGTATCAGAGAAAACTGCTTCTCTGACAAAGTCCAAAAATGATCTCGCACATTCAGTTCTCCGTTTGAAAGGAATGCCATTCTGTGGAAATATGACTTCAGAATTGTGGTGGTTAATTTTATGCGTCAACTTGACGGGGCCTTCCAGTGCTCAGACAACGTTATTTCTGGGTGAATCCGTGAGGGTGTTTCTGGACGAATTAAGAGCTGTATCAGTGGACTCAGTGAAGTAGATCCCTCCCCGCAACGTGGGTGGGCATCAAACAATCCATTAGGGGTTTGGATAGAACCTTGAATAGAAAAAGTCAGGGGAAGGAAGAATTTGCCGCTTTTGCTACCTGCCTCCTGCCTGAGCTAGAACGTCGTTGGTCTACCTCCTGACCTTGGACTAGGGTTCACACCATCAGTTTCTCTGGCTCTCAGGCCTGCGAACTCAGACTGGAATTACACCTAGTTTCCTGGGTCACCAGCTTGCAGATGCAGATCAGGGGCCTTCTCGGCCCTTGTAATCACATTAGCCAATCCTTCAAATAAATCTCTTTACCTATATGAATATTGCTAACCTAAAACAATCGTTTTACCAGCAAAATGGGTTTATTCTGGAGCAGCAAAGAATTGTTACCCAGGGCACACAACTACGATGCACCACCGGTAAGTCTAGTAAAGCAAAGGAGTGGAAACCTTTCTTTTTATAGAGGAGAAGGGAATGCTGGGAGACCTACTACAAGCAAAGAGTCCATTGGAGGAAACTGGGAATTTGAAGTATAGTGGCTTTTCATTGGCTAAGTTATGAATGTCTCTCATTGGCCGAGCTGTTGCCAGGCAGGAAGCTCTTTTTCCCTCCTGCTGAAGGCAGTAAAGTAGGGTCACTTACTTAACAGAGATGCCGGGTATGTCGCTTACTGTTGGGAGATGTATTGACCTCAAGCGGTATGTGTAAGAGAGCTCCCCCTTCTGCCTCCCAACTTCGTTTTAATGAGGTTTCTCTCAGTTAATTTTCATAGTATGTATATGGTTATGTATATGTTCTTTTTCTCTGGAGAACCTTAATACGAGTCCCTTCAGCATCACAGAGGGAAGTGAACCCATGCTTACCAACCTGTGGACTTCCTCCCCCACGTCCCTTCTCCCCTCCCCCAACATTCTCCATCTGAATGAATCACCTGAATTCCACTTCCTATTTTTCGTTCAGTGTTTTAGAAGTGATGGCCCACATAAAGACAGTAGCTTCTGGAGTTTCCGTTAGGGCACAGTGGGCTAAGGATCCGATGTTGTCACAGCTGTTGCAGAGGTCGCAGCTGCAGCTCAGATTCCATCCCTGGCCTGGGAACTTCCATATGCTGTGATTGTGACCGAAAAAGAAGAGATGGGGGAAAAAAAGACAGCCGCTCTTTCTCACTTAGCAGTTATCTAAACTGTACACTCACTGAAGGCAAGAGCAGTCTCTCAGATCTGTATTCTCCAGAGGCCTAAAACCTACAAACAAGTGCTTTGCACAGAGAAAGGAGTTTCAGTGAATTAATGAATGCAATCTCCAAACTGCTGACTTTTAAATCACTAATTACCACTATATTATTAATCTCCAAAATCAAACAAGACGAAATCATAGAGACCAGGAATCCTGCCTCTACAGTTCTGACCCCAGATTCCTTCAGAACGAGCCAGAAGCACGAGGCCAGGGGAGCGGAGAACAGACTGCAGGCTCCAGAAGGATCACTGTGGCTTTACCAGACTTTGACCAGCACTAAATTAGCCAACAGAAAAACAAAGTCCTGTCAGCAAGTCACACACATGGGGTAAAGAGCAAATGAAATCGTGTGGATAAAACCCGGTACTCTTTTCTAGAGAATTTGTTGATTTGATCCTTATCTCAAATCTTCTTTGCCATGATTAACCAAAGATTGAAAACTGACGACATGAAACACACAAAAGCCCATTAGATCATCTAGTTCATGTTTTGGGGCACATATATAATTAGGTATTGCCTATCAAAATATTTTCTAGATCTTTGTCTAATCCATTTCCAGGAGACTTCTTATAAAGGTTTTAAAGTCTTTTTCTGAAGAACTTATGCCAGTTAGGTACATCTTTGAGGCCTGACAGTGATTCTGAAATTTCTGTTTCAATTTGTCTTATTTTAATTTTGCCCCATTACTCCTACTTAGACCCTTTCACCATCACCATATTGTAGACAGTTTTCATACTCCCTTTTAGGCATAATTTAACCATGCTTCACACATTAACTCGAGTAGACAGTATATGGTATAAATTACAGAAAACAGCGATGTGTGAAGACATTCTGTGGTGAATAAATTAAAGCATTAATTTCAGACATATCAAACTAACACTTTTTAAATTTGTGGTTCCTATAATTTTCAGACCTGTTTCTAAGGTCTTTGGAATAGACGAATTAAATGGGAGAGATTAGTCTAAAACTTCTATTAAATGGGAGAGATTAGTCTAAAACTTCTACTTTTATTTCATAGGATGGCGATTAGCCATTCCATGAATATTTAAAAGGGGAAGAATTTTAAAAAGAGAATTTAACAGAGGACCTACTCAGATTTAAGGAAATGTTGACATTCAGACACACAGGTGAAAAAGACTGGGTTTAGCAACTCACCAGACATAGTCACCACCAATCTAGCAGTTAAGACTACTGCTAATCCGGAGAGGACTTGTCACCCACCGAGTGTTTGTGCACCTTGGTACAATGAGTATGAACTGACTGAAGAAGTGAACACCTTTCTATTATGAAGGGAGGATTTTATTTTATTATTTTTTGGCCACCCCTGAGGCACGTATAAGTTCCCAGGCCAGGGATCGAATCTGAGCCACAGCCGTAACTATGCCAGATCCTTAACCTGCTGAGCCACCAGGGAACTCTCTCTCTCTCTCTCTATATATATATATATTTAATTTTTTTTGGCCTTTTTAGGTTAGCACCTACAGCATATGGAAGTTCTCAGGCTAGGGGTCGAATTGGAGCTGCAGCTGCTGGCCTACACCACAGCCACAGCAGCACGGGATCTGAGCCACGTCTGTGACCTACACCACAACTCATGGCAATGCCGGATTCTTAACCCAATGAGTGAGGCCAGGGATCAAACCAACATCCTCATGGATCCTAGTCAGGTTCATTAACCTCTGAGCCATGAAGGGAAATATTTTGAAGGGAAAATTTTTTAAGTTTTTGATTTTTTGTATTTTTAGGGCCACAACCATGGCATATGTAAGTTCCCAGGCTAGGGGTCTAATTAGAGGTATAGCTGCCAGTCTACACCACAGCCACTGCAGCTCAAGATCCAAGCCGTGTCTGTGACCTACACCACAGCTCACGGCCAACACTGGATCATTAACCCACCGAGTGAGGTCAGGGATCGAACCTGGGACCTCATGGATACTAGTTAAGTGAGTTACTGCTGAGCCACAACAGGAACTCCTGAAGGGAAGATTTTTAAAAAGGAGAAACTGGAGCTCCCTCTGTGACGCACCAGGATCAGCAGTGTCCTGGGAACGCTGGGACATGAGTTCGATCCCTGGCCTGGCACAGTAGGTTAAAGATCCAGCATTGCCACACCTCTGGCATAGGTCGTGACTGCAGTTCGTATCTGATCCCTGGCCAGGGAGCTCCATATGCCGTGGGGAGGCCAAAAAAATGAAAATAAATTAATATAAATAAATAATGGAGAACCTAACTCAAATGTAACGAAAATCTCTAGGTGGAAAGGAACATATTCCCAGCACAGGCTCTCCTGGGATCCTGGGGTTTTGGCTTGCACAACTGACACAGAATCACAGGATATATATGAAACTGGCACCAACACACACACAATTCTTTTTAAGTAGAGACACTTTAGAAAAAGATCAAGTTCATATCTGTTCCCAGTTTTATTATTCTTCATAGTATTTATAATTTATGCCATATTTTTTATTTATTTTGTTTATTGCCTCTCTTCCCCAGTCCCACCTAGAAATTTAGCTCCATGAGGACAGAATCTTTTTTTTGTTTTGTCTGGTTCACTTCTGTATTCCCAGGGTCTAGATACTGCCTGCCAAGTAGTAGGTTGTTAATGAATACTGAAAAAATTCATTTATTTGGCACTGATTTCTCTAGTCAAGGGATCAAACAGGAAGACAGCACAAGTAATTCTCTGCTCAAAGGAGCTGACCTTACCCACCAAAGTCAATACAGAAAGGGAAAAAGTTCTTTAAATCCTAAAGCTAGGATTTGAGATAGTTCTCAAAATATAACTGGGAAGCATCTAAAAATCTGACCACCCGATGAAGGCGCTAAAGATGAAGTTCCTGTTGGCAGAGGCAGCATCCCACTTCTCTCTCCATATCAGCTCCTAACGTGGGCCTAGGATCAACAAGAGCCAGTTGGAAGAGCTGATAGAGACTGGCTGAGCCACCGGCCTGAGCACGTGCATGCTGCAATTCACTTCCTTTCCACAATAATTCTATGTGGGGGGAGGGTCCATTTCTCACCCCGTTTCCAGCTCTTACCAGAAGGCCAAAGAGTATCAAGCAAGTACCTGCCACTTATCAATGGATTGTCTCAGCTCCAGACCCACCCTTCTCCGAGCTGGAGCTGGTAGAACCTGAGGCTGTCAACAGAGGGCACCAGAGGGACACTGCCAGCCTGCAGCCCCAGGAAGACCCTCCTTGGCTAGCACTGAGCATGGGACCGCCAGCCTGCAGGAGTCCAGCTGTACCTCAGGTCACAGTGTCCTCACTGGCAGCTGTTTCTGCAGACCAGCTCTGGCCCCCCCTTCTGGAATGTCTTTCCCCTCCAGCAGGCTCCACCTTCATGAAGTAGCCACAGCTTCTCTGAAGGGGGCTGACTCCCAGCCTCAGGGTTGGGGGTGGGGGACGATCAGATGGGCCTCTCCCCTCGTCTTTCAGCGGAGAGCTAGTGGCTGCAACCTCTGTACCCCCTGGATGCTTTCTATCCCCTTTAGCAGTTAAGCTCCTTCTAAGAGTTAACAATTCCCTACATTAATTGTCCCTGGATATGGTACTAGGGGGACCCCCAACTGCCCAGGATGGTGCCACTAGGAAGCCATGGACGTGGGGCTTCAAACCCAGGTTTGATCCCAGACGACACACTCCAAACTTTGATGCTACACTGTCCCAAAAATGTGGGCTAAAAATCCAGGTGAACTTCCCTTATAGCCTGGACACCGCTAATGCCACAGGAAGCATTTATTTTCCCAGGAATTTCACTGAATGGCAAAATGACAACTGTGATACAGAAGTAAGTTACTCGATTGCACCGCTTCAAGTGTGGCATGCACTAAAACCTCATGACCGTAAATTTTAATATTTCAGATCACTTTCACGTGCAGGATTTCACCCAAACTACTTTGTGGAGGTGATAAGGCATAGTTACTACAGATGCAGAAACTGAGGCCCATGGACATTAAAATTATACATAGGTAGTTGAATGCAAGTCTCCCAACTCGGGGTTGCAACTTTGCCCATGATACCGCTGTCTTTTTTCTTTTTTTTTAGGGCCACACTTGCAGCTAGAGGTTGAATCAGAGCTGCAGCTGCCAGCCTACAGCACAGCCACAGCAACACAGAATCCTTAACCCACTGAGAAAGGCCAGGGATCGAACCTACATCCTCATGGATACTAGTCAGGTTCATAACCCACTGATCCACGACGAGCACTCCCATCACTGTCTTTCCTAGAAGTTTACTTTCTCTGGTGTCAGTCTGACTGGGAGACTGAAAAATGGGTCCCCTACAGATCCCTGTTCACGTCCTTGGAGCCAGTGCATATGATCTTATATGGAAAAAAGGGTCTCTGTGGACGTGGTTAAGGATCTCGAGATGTGACTATCCTGGATAATCAGGATGGTTCTAAACGTCATGACAGAGTCCTTATAAGTGACAGGCCAGGTGAGACCTCGCACACAGAGAGAAGGAGTCTGGGAGACAGAGGCAGAGGCTGGAGTGGTGCAGCCGCAAGCGAAGGGTTGCCTGCAGCCCCCAGAAGCTAGAAGCTTCCTGGCACAGGAAGAAGCCAGGAGCAGGTCCTCCTCCTTGGAGGGACCACAGCCTTGCTGCCACCTGGATTTTGGCCCAGTGAAACGGATTTCTGACTTCTGGCCCCCAGAACAGTGAGAGAATAAATTATCGCTATTTCAAGCCACCAAGCTTGTGGTGATCTGTTAAAACAGCCTCAGGACACTAATACATTGATGAATCCAAGTTTTTAAAAAAATATATAAGCTCTCCCAGACTTCAGGCAATATTACAAAGCCACAGTAATCAAGACAGTGTGGTACTGGTACCAAAACAGACATTCAGACTAATGGGACAGAATAGAGAACCCAGAAATAAACCCAGACACCTGCAGTCAATTAATCTTTGACAAAGGAGGCAAGAATATAAAATGGGAAAAAGACAGTCTTTTCAGTAAGTGTTGCTGGGAAACTTGGACAGCTACATGCAAATCAGTGAAACTAGAACACACTCTCACACCATGCACAAAAATAAACTCAAAATGGCTTAAAGACTTAAACATAATAAGGCAAGACACCATTAAACTCCTGGAAGAGAACACAGGCAAAACATTCTCTGACATCAACCTTACAAATGTTTTCTCAAGTCAGTCTCCCAAAGCAACAGAAACAAAAGCAAAGATAAACCAATGGGACCTAATCAAGCTGACAAGCTTTGCACAGCAAAGGAAATCAAGAAGAAAACAAAAAGACAACTTACAGAATGGGAGAAAATAGTGTCAAATGATGCAACTGACAAGGGCTTAATCTCTAAAATATACAAACAACTTATACAGCTCAGTAGCAAAAAAGCCAACAACCCAACTGAAAAATGGGCAAAAGACCTGAAGAGACATTTCTCCAATGAAGATATATAGATGGCCAACAAGCACATGAAAAAATGCTCAACATCACTGATTACTGGAGAAATGCAAATCAAAACTACTATGAGGTACCACCTCACACCAGTCAGAATGGCCATCATTAACAAGTCCACAAACAACAAATGCTGGAGGGGGTGTGGAGAAAAGGGAACCCTCCTGCACTGTTGGTGGGGATGTAAGCTGGTACAACTGCTATGGAAAACAGTATGTAGGTACCTTAGAAAACTATACATAGAACTATCATATGACCCAGCAATCCCACTCTTGGGCATATATCCAGACAAAACTTTCCTTGAAAAAGACACGTGCACACGCATGTTCACTGCAGCACTATTCACAATAGCCAAGATGTGGAAACAACCCAAATGTCCATCAACAGATGATTGGACTAGGAAGATGTGGTATATATACACAATGGAATATGACTCAGCCATAAAAAAGAATAAAATAATGCCATTTGCAGCAACACAGATGGGATTAGAGACTCTCATACTGAGCGAAGTAAGTCAGAAAGAGAAAGACAAATGCCATATGATATCACTTATATCTGGAATCTAATATACTGCACAAATGAGCCTTTCCACAGAAATGAAAATCACGGACCTAGAGAATAGACTTGTGGTTGCCACGGGGGAGGGGGAGGGAGTGGGATGGTCTGGGAGTCTGGGGTTAATAGATACAGACTATCGCCTTTGGGATGGAAAAGCAAGGAGATCCTGCTGTATAGCACAAGGAACTCAGTGTAATCACTTGCGACAAATCTATATATGTATGCTTAACTGGTCATCACACTGTACAGAGGAAAAATTGACAGAAAACTGTAAACCAGCTATAATGGAAAATAAAAATTATAGTATAAATATATATATATATATATGTATACATCTTGAAGATAATTTCTTAACATGATATCAAAGATCTAGGAGTTCCTGTTGCGGCTCAGCAGTTTATGAACACAACTAATATCCATGAGGACACAGGTTCGATCCCAGGCCTCATTCAGTGGGTTAAGGATCCGGTGTTGCCATGAGCTGTGGTGTAGGTCACAGATGCAGCTCGAATCTGGCATTGCTGTGGCTGTGGTGTAGGCTGGCAGCTACAGCTCCAATTCAACCCCTAGCCTGGGAACTTCCGTATGCCACAGCTGTGGCCCTAAAAAGTAAAAACAACAACTATACAGTTGATCCTTGAACAACACGGATTTGAATTGCATGGGGCCACCCACACCTGATTTTTTTTTTGAAGGTAAGTACTACAGCACTGCATGACCACAATTGGTTAAACCCTTGGATATGGAATGTCAGATATGGAGGAATTGTGGATACAGAGGGACTATATATGGAAGGTTGACTATAAGTTATAGTCTAATTTTTGGCTGCCTGGAGGGTCGTTTGTTCAAGACTCAAATGAAAACCCACCTTCATTAAAATTCAGAACTTCAAGAACATTACGTATGAAAACACAAGCTACAGTTTAGAAGACATTTGCAACACAAATATTCTATAAAGGATTTACATCTGTAATACAGAAAGAAATCCTTCAAATTAATGAAAAAGATTAACTCAAACATTTAAAAATGGGCAGAAGACTTAAACAGGCCTGTCACAGAAGATGATGTCCAAATGACCAATAAGAACATGGAGATGTACCTAATGGAGAACGCAAAACAAAATCCAAGAAGGCAATGGTATAGCACTACACCCTCATAATACCACGTGCTGGCGAAGACGTGGAATAGCTAGAACTCTCACACTGCTGGTGAGAGTGTAAATCGGTGCAACTACTTAAGAAAACTACTTGACTTTATATACTAAAGCCAAACATACGTATATACTATAATTCAGAAGTTCCACTCATGAACATATACACAAGATAAAATGTGTTCATGTCTATCAAAAGACACAAACTAAAGTGTACAAGAATGACCGTGAACAGAACGGATAAAAACTGTGATATGTTTATATAATGAAGTAATATGGAGCAATGAAAAAGAATGAACTCCTACTTTACCCAACACGAATGAATCTGGCAGACAAAATGTTGAGCAAAAGAAGCCTGACACAAAATGGCATACACTGTACAACACCATTTATATGAAGTTCAAGAACACACGAAACCAA
Source organism: Catagonus wagneri (assembly GCA_004024745.2). Lineage (NCBI taxonomy): Eukaryota > Metazoa > Chordata > Mammalia > Artiodactyla > Tayassuidae > Catagonus > Catagonus wagneri. Next base: position 2,864,686 of record PVHT020000059.1, read on the forward strand.
GCTATGGTGATAGAGGTTAGAACTATGGTGTCCTTGGGGGGTTAACTGCTTGCAGAGACCACAGGGTTGGGGGAGCGGCTTGTGTGCTGGAAACGTTCTCTCTCTTAACCTGCGGGGAGGGCAGTTATATGGAGGTAGACAGAAGTAAAAGAAATACTGATAAAGGTGAACACTTAAGATTCATGTTCTTCATATCAGTTAGATCTTAATTTAAAGAAAGAACATCAAGGGAGTTCCCGTCGTGGCTCAGCGCAAACAAATCCGACTAGTATACATGAGGATGTGGGTTCAATCCCTGGTCTTGCTCAGTGCGTTAAGGATCCGGCATTGCTGCGAGGTGTGGTGTAGTTTGCAGATGTGATTCAGATCTGGCATTGCTGTGGCTGTGGTGTAGACCCGTAGCTACAGCTCCAATTAGACCCCCTAGCCTGGGAACTTCCATATGCCACAGGTGCAGCCTTAAAAAGACAAAAAAAAAAAAAAAAAGGTCTTATGACAACTGATTTTCCTCACTGGCAAAACTGAAATATTAATATCTACCATCCTCCTATAGCAATTAGGAGCATTAGATCCTGAGCTCCTATAGGAGATGCCCCATAAAACTATAAGGTAACATTTTTGGTAGAGGCTCCAAGATTTCATTTTCATGTAATTTATCTCTTAGAAATACTACCTCCTTTAAGTTACAATCGCTAAAATCCATGAAGTATACGAAAGCGGAAACCTGAGTTATGCCAGCAACGAACTGATAAACTTGGGCTAAAGCAGGGCTGCCTCTTATTCTTTTCATGACCCTTTTGATGGGCAATCGTCAGAAAACTGAAAAGTTAGTATTTATACTTATTAAATCTTTCTGAAGGAGTCCACAATCTACTCCCTGACAGGATTTCAATTCCAGACAGTCCAATCAAAAATTTATAAACAGCCTCAAGCCCTAATACCACCCTGCTTATCTCCTTCTTTTTGAGGGTTATTAAACAGTAACCGGGTTGTAGCCATATCTATGCACATAGCATGGTTCAAATCATATACTTCCTTTAAATCTGAGGCATCTAATGAGATAGCACTAGCCATATGTGGTCATTAAATACTAGAATTTGGCTAATCTGAATTGTTTTCTCGGTGCAAAATAACATATTTTCAAAACGTCATCCAGGAGTTCCCTTCGTGGCTCAGTGGTTAACAAATCCAACTAAGAACCATGACGTTGCAGGTTCGATCTCTGGCCTTGCTCAGTGGGTTAAGGATCCGGCGTTGCTGTGAGCTGTGGTGTAGGTTGCAGACACGGCTCGGATCCCGCGTTGCTGTGGCTATGGCGTAGGCTGGCAGCTGCAGCTCCTGTTAGACCCCTAGCCTGGGAACCTCCATATGCCGCAGGTGCTGCTCTAGATAAGGCAAAAAGACAAAAAAAAAATCATCCAAAAAAATATAAACCGTCTCACTGACATTTTATATTGATTATACGTCAAACTGATAGTATTTTTAATATACAGATTAAATAAGATAAATTATTAACATAAGCTTAACCTGTTTATTTTTACCTTTTTAAAATATGGTTAACAGAAAACTTTAAATTCCATTTATGGCTTGTATTATATTTCTATTGGAAAACAGGGTTCTAAATAAAGATGAAGATTTTCAAAATGGTTATTCACCTCAGGGCAGCGTTTTCAGAAAGGGAGTTTTAAAAATTAGGGTTAAGCTTGCCTAGGTGTTCTCTCGCCAAATTACCTGTCTTTGGCAAAGATTAAAATCTACGTTTCATCTTTCTCTATAATCAACTGAGTTTTGGAATGGTTATATGATAAGATATTTGGCGTACCTGAAGTCAAGGAATATTTGGCTAGTTTTTCCTGAGGTTTAATGACATGCAACCCTGTGGCTCTAAAACCTTTGGAGAACCTTGAACTATTGAGACAGAGCAATGACCTCAGTAGATCTCCTATAGGACTAACCAGAACACCCCAACACTATGCTAAAAAACTATATTCAATTAACCAGAAACAACACTGCTACCAACTGGATTGTGTCCCCCGACCCGCAACTCTGATATTGAAGCCCTAACCCCTGAATGCGATGATACTGAGAGTTGGGGCCTTGGGGAGGTAATCAGATTTTGATGAGGTCATGCGGATGGAGCCCTAATGATGGGACTGGGTCTTATAAGAAAAGATCTCTTTCTCTCATGCGAGGTCACTGCAAGAAAGCTGCTGTCTACAACCCAGAAAGAGCCCTCACGGGGAACTGATTCTGCCAGACCTTGATCTGAGATTTCTGGCCTTCAGAACCAGGAGAAAGTAAATTTTAATTGTTGAAGCCTCCCCATCTATCATATTTTGTTACGGCAGCTCAAGCAACTAGTACCTACCACTTAAGCAATCTCTTTCTAATATCACAATTAATTTTTGCTTAATGCCAACTATGAATATATGCTTTTTTGTTATATGAAGGCATGGTGATTCGCACAATGTGGAGAAAAATAACAAGTATTTATTGATATTTCTCTACATGTTAATAGGACAGGCCTGACCTATGACCTCTGAAGACCAACTTGCACACAGACCATTCATGTTGAGCCAGGAAGAAGGGTCAAGGAAAATGATCATTATTTTAAGACATTATTACAATGAAATATTTTCTTCTTAACTGTATCAAAAATATTTTCTTCAGCAAATAGAATTCATATTCCCTCTTGAACTGAAAATGCTAAGTTGTTAATATCCCCCTAGACATCTCCTTCTTGGTATGGCACCTTCAGTGATTTCATCATAGCTTAAGCATAATAAAATCTCATTTTATGCTCCAAGGCATGAACGATCCTAAATGGTTCTCAATCAGTATAGTGTTCAGCCTTGCGGCTTCTGGAATAACATTTTTAGAAGCATTACAAAAAAGAAAAAAGGGTCCCAGTCCAGAGAACAAAATCATACTCTATTTCTTTAGAAACCTTCAAAACATCTTTAGGTGTTTGATTGTAAGGGGTGCGTGTTAAAAGGTAGGAACCAAACAGGGTAGTTGATTAACCCTCGTTATGGCTTTAATTCCTTCTGCCACCTTTTAGAACTCACAAAAAATCTACTACACAAAATTTTGTTTTTCCTATACATATTTTCCGGGCAAAGGTCCTGAGATCTGCACATAATCTCCAAGGGGATAGTGACTAAATAGGTTAAGAACCTCTTATTTAAGGGTTTGCTTTAGGGAACTGAATCAACAGTCCTCTTTCTCACCTCCAACCCAGGTTTAACCAGCCTTCCCACTTGCCGCATACATACCACCTAACGTAAGACCTCAGAAGGTGTACCAGGCTCTGCTTCCACTATGTGGTGGGTTACCTTGTTCCTTAATTTGATTTCCTGGTGTTTATGCAGGTTGCCTCCAACTTCCCCCTTCCTCCTAGTCCTCCCTCTTAAATAAGAGTGGATCCTGAGAAGCCGTCTCCCCCACTTGAAAGAGACGGTGGAACCTGTTACCACGTTTATCAACATACCCTTTCCCCTTACTCTTCTGTACTCTTTTGAGGCCACCTGAATTTGTCACAGGGCTAGATGGGTCGTCCATCTCTTTGCTCTCTTTGTATTTGGGTCTAGAGATGATCAGTTTGGCGACGGTACTTTTAGGCTTGTCAGATCACATTTCTGTACTGCCATTCCCAGGTGGTATAAAATTCTCTTCCATCCGCACAATAAAGCTGTTGTGAGGAGGCAGTGGTGCGCTCTTCGCTCCCTATAAAAGAATATTATATAAAACAAATACAAGCTTTGCGTTCCTGCCAATTATTTTGGAGTTCTTACACCAAATGGCAGAGCCCTCTGCACCTGCCTTGGCCATTTCTTCCCTCAGAGTCAGCACAGCGATCCTGTACCCACTGACGTCGCACGGCTCACCCCTTCCGCCCTCTCAAGCCCCACATTCCAAGTTCTCTCCTTGAATATAACTCCCGATCTTCTTACAACCCTCCTGTATTGGGGTAAAGAATTGAAGCTTACTCTTTTCCATACTCGGCTTCATCAGCAAATTCTAAAATCTCTCCTCCCTGCAGAGCGCAGATGGGTAAGTTTTTGGTTTGTTTTTTCCCCCCCTAAAACTTGCCTGAAACGGGGGAGTTTGGCCCCCCGACACCCTGAATATTAAGGCGAGGAGTAGGGCGACCACGAGGGTCCCTGACACCCAGGGCTATTGAGAACGAGAACGGCCCCGGGGAGCTGCTGGCGAGCTCGGGGCGGGGAGCCGAGCCCCGGGCAGCGGCGCCCCGACTCGCCGACCCCCCCGCGCCGGGCAGGGCCCGCCGTCCCCGGGGGTTGACAGGCCGGCCAGCCGGGCCGAGGGCGATGCGCCGCGGCCTCCGGCTCCTCCTCGGGGCGCCGCGCGGCCAGGCCGATGGGTGGCGGCGGCCCGGGCCCCCGGGGATGGCGGCGGCCACGCTCTGCCAGCAGGTGGCCCCGGGGTCCCGGCGGCGCCGCCTCCTCACGGCGCCCCTCCTCCCGCGGGGGCGGTCAGCGCCCCGACCCGGCTAGCACCCCGCCGCCGCCGCCCTCGGCCCGCCCGCCTGCCGGTCGCGTCCCCGGGGCCGCGCTCGCCACCGCCGCCGCCGCCGCCGCCGCGTCCCGAGCTGCGCCCAGGCCGGCCCGCGGCGAGCGCCCAGGGCGCCGGCAGCCCCGGCCCGCCCTCCCCGCCCCCAACTCGTTCCCCAACGGAAAGTTCGGCTCCGGCGGCGTCTCGCCCGGCAGCCGGGGATGAGCCGGGCTCGGGGGGCGCGCTGAGCGGCGGCCAGGAGGGGGCAACTTCTCCTGGGAGAGCGCCTCCCGCCCAGCCCCGCCGGCCGCAGCCCCCAGGCGGGCTCGAGTGGTTTTTCCCTCGCTTGTGCCTCCCCCCTGCGGATCCAAGAGACGGACCTTGGTCCCCGCGCTCCCGCTGCCGGGTGACAAGAGCAAGCGCCGCCGCCGCCGCCGCCGCCGCCGCCTCCTCGGCCGCCGCTCCCTCCCTCCGCCTGGCCGGCCGCCCCCGGCCGCAGCCCCTGCCCTGCCTGCCCGCGGCACCATGGAGTTCTCGGAAAGGAAGAGGAGCAGGAAATCGCAGAGCTTCAAACTGGTGAGCCGAGGTAAGCGGCGGGCCGGGCCGGGCCGGGCGGGGGGCGTGCGGGCGGCGGAGGGAGGACCTGGCGCCGCGTAAACAGCCCCCGGCCCCTCGCCCCTCGCCGCGGCCGAGGGGCCAACCGGGGGTCTCCTCCCGAGGGGGCTGCGGCCGCACCCGCTGGGCGGCGGGGAAAGTTGTGCCGGGGGCGCGGGGGTGGGGGAGGCAGGATGTGATTACGCGTAAACAAGTCGGAGGGCACGTCAGGAAATTAGCAAACAATGACACTTGGGGAGCGGAGAGCCTTCTTTGGTATTCCACTCCTGTGGCTCGGCTGCGGACTGGGGGGTGAACGCCTTGCCATTAGGCCGTGCGGACACCAATCCGGACCAATGGTTGTGGTGGTTTGGGGCTTGTTTGTTTTTTTCCTCCTCTAGAGAGAACGAAAAAAAGGTGATGGTGGCTCTTTTAAGACCCAGAAAGAAGCTCATTAGGTGTCCAAGCCCAAATAAGAATTGTTGACGTTCAGAATCTTTTCTGGATACGCGATTTGGGCTGGAAAGGTGTTTTAGAATAGATAACTTATCAGGCAGCTAAGTATCATTAAAAAAAAAAAAAAAAATGCAGCCGTTCCCTGACGGTTTAACAGGTGTATACCACAGTCTCTGGACTTGGATTTTTTTTTTTCAGGAAAGGGGAAAGTTGAATAGTCCTGCCTCTGTTCTGTGACTTGGTAGAGACTTTATTTTTCCTGATTAGACTTTTTAAAAACATGGAGAACTTAAGGGCAGACGTAAAAATAGGTCTGTCAAAATGGATCGTGTCACTTTAAATTAGAAGCAGGTAGCCTTTTCTCCTGGTCATGTCTCAAGTCTCGATATTGAGTTTGGGCTGATACTGTTTAAATGTGCTCTTTGAATCAGCTCGAAGTCAAAACCAAACCAGGGAACCTGTCCACTCTGTTCCTCTGTTGTTTTATCTAGCATTGGCATCAGAGTAGAGAGCAAGGCGACTGTTGTAAGAACCTGGAGAAGTCACATGTAAGCTGATGAAAATTAGAGGGCAATTGCAATTTCCAGCTAAGCTGAGCTAACTATGACTTAGATTCAATAAAGCCTGCTTTCGGTTAGTCTGGAAATGGTTTGATTATAGACATCTTGAAGACCTACTTCTCTGTTTCCTCCCATTTACTTTGGATACTGTTTAATGAAGAAGGCCTGAAATAGTTTTATGTATTCAAAATATTTGGCTTTTCCCTTTTTGTACATGTTTTTTTCCCCAGAAGTGTTGATTACTCAGTCATTTGTACTTTTAAAGTCGATCCATATGTGACTGGCCTATTGGTCTATCTTACTCATTCTGCAATGTAGGCTGCTTTCTTATTTATGACTTCATGGAATCTACTGCTTTATCAAAAGTGACAGTAGTTTTGTAGACCTTGTCCTGCGAGGTCTAAGGCCCCAAAAAAGGGAATAGCTTTTAAGAAGGAACCTCTAGTTTCTCACCTAAGTAATCCTACTTTTTAGTAATAGACAGTTGCCAAAGCACAGTAGCCTCTATATAGAGAAGCTTGTAAAATACTGTGCTTTAAAGTTTGACTGACATAGCAAGTTTGTCTTTTTCCTTGTCTGATTCTTCTCTCTGCTCTGCAGGTGCATTTTTAGGACATAAATAATTGCATGTGAAAGTGTAGTAAGCCAAACGCAAGGCTCGCTTGTGTGAAAGATGGGAACCTTGCTTTCTTACCCAAATTATACTATATTTGAAATAACAAATCAGTATTTTTCATGTGTGCTTGCCTATGAGCTGGTCAGAGGCTGGGATTTTCTTATGGGTAAACTGAAAGTACCAGGTAACTCTAAAGCATATATTCATCTACACATGAAGATGGGTTGTGGAGATAAATTTGGACTCTTCCCCTGACCTATGATTGAGCAAAGTTTCTTCTTTTCCTTATAAACATACTTATCATTTGGAAGCAAAGAAGCCTACTATGTAATTGGCATGTGGGCCAAATTTCCTGTGAAAACTGTGTGATCAAGCAGAACTGTTTTCTAAAGTCAGAGTATTAATTTCAAGTTTGTGTACTTCTCCAGAGTAAGCAAAGTTTTAGGAATTACCGGTGACTACAAATTCTGTGATTAACAGAGTTCTCGAAAATTGTGTTTATAAATTAAGGTATAGCTTGTACATGCTGTATATAATGAAACTAGCCGTTCTTGCTTATTCCTATCCTGCAGGTCATTAGAATTCTAATTTTTGGTTGTTTTCTCACCCCAGATTATCACCATGAGGTTTATAAGATCTCAGAATTCAGCAACGATGTTAATGGGGAGGCCAAAGAAACACAACCTATTTTTTTAGGTAGGTTCTTATGTCAATTAATTTCTCGGCAAAACAGTGTGGCCATTTGCAATTAGGGGGACGGGGAAAAAAAAAAAAAGGGGATTGTGCCAGAACGGGAAATGTCTGCCATTGCTTAATGTATGATATTCTTTTCAAGACCTTTCATTTTACAGATTGCCAATATATCCCTTATTAACATTGCTAAAAGTTGTAATTTCAGACATAAATGTTTATTAGTGTCTACACACAGTGCTAATTATCACTCGCTCCCAGAACCAGATGCTGACCGTGCAGTTTTGTGGCTCTGTGCTCACCCCATTTACATTGCATATTCGCTGGCATGCTTCACTGGCAATAGTTTGTGTAATTGGGGTATTACATCTTTGACATCTGGATAACAGAAATTCAATTTCCAGGAAGCTGCTATTTGTTTGGTTTTGCTTCTGCCTTTGGTGGGATGGAGGATTAATATGCTGTCTTATTATAATGTCCCTTCACCTCTGTGGCCTGGTTGCTAATCCTGCCATGACAAAATTAAATTAACTTGCCAGCCAAAAAGCGGAAGGAAAATAAAAGTGCGATTGTCCGCCTAACCACCTCTTGATAGGACTAGTTATCACCAAGCCACCCCTCGTTTTCCCGGCTTTGTGTTCATTTCACGCCCACCTTCGTGGTCGGAGAGAGGAGCCAGGCTTTGCTCTTACCCGCCTTGTTCCCCGCTCATGGCAGGACCAAGGAGCGCAAAGCGTCCGAAAGGTGTGCTGCGAGATAGATGCATGAGTAGGTGCCCCCAAACGATGCCACTCTTTCTGAGTTTTGGTACAAAGATTGTACCGGCGAGACCCTATCTGTACAGTTTGTTATTTGCAGACCATGAGCCAAAAATCCAAGGATTTATGCTTTGGCCACTAAGAACCACGTACTGGTGAGGTTGGAATGGGGGGCCGAGTCGGGGGCGCTTGGCTTCCACCTTGTCCATCCCCCGCACCCCTTCAAGCCCTGGTGGGAGCGGGAGAGCTGGGTGCCGCACGAGAAGCAGATGGTGGGACACGGACCTGGCGAGAGCCACTGAAAGCGAGGGCCAGGATGCCACATCTCTGGGGGGAGCTGCTAGGTCTTAAGGAAGCAGCATGAGGGTCCGTCCCAAAGTACCGTCAGGTACAGTCACAAGGAAGCCAGACAGCGGGGTGTCCCCTCTCTTCTGCTTCGAGGAAGAGAAAGGGTAGTTTGCAAAGGACTGAGAAGTCGCACATACACAGAACCGAGGGCAAAGGGGAGGGAAGTGATGGCCTTTCATCCACAAGAGCGCCTCGAAGGCATGTGGGTCTCTCCACGCAGGCAGAGCATGACTGAGGCCAGCACTGCTCTCAGCACCTGTTTACTGTTAAGAGGTCTCACACCCAGAAGGTTCATAGTCAAGGAAACGCTGTGACCCAGCAAGAGAACGTCCCTGGGTTGTACTCTGTTCGGCTCCTTCAGCTTAGTGAGACTCCGTATTGTCAGCGCCCTAAACTGGCTCGGTTAGAATTCCATGTCCAAGCGCCACTCGATTTAACCATTTGAAATGAAGAACATGCCTATTAGGAGAAAATGTACATTTGTCACGAAAGTAGAACGTCACATCCTTGGTTTAGTTCATCTCCAACACGGCAGGCTCTCCCCGCTTCTGCCTTGTGCTGGGAAAATGCTGGGGACGCCATGCAGTGAGTGGGTTTGGGGTACGAGAGCGAAGGAAGACACCAGTGCTCGGAATTCAGTGAAAGGTAAACTCTCGAAGGGACAGGCCTGGCTGCGCTGGTCTTTTCCTAGCTGGAGGCCGGGGAGGTAAGAGAACGTCAGTGAACGGGCAGGCCTGGGGTAAGTTTCTAAGTTGTTGGTCAAGGAGGCCTTAGACGTCAGGAGACTTAGCATCATAGTGTGCCTGGGTGAGGTCTCAGGCTTTTGCTCATTGTGAGGAAAGTGTGATATGGCTCCCGAAGAACGTTTCTATTTGGTGATCTTCAGGTCGGTTTGGAAAAAAAAGTAGGAGGGGCGCAAACGACGCAAACCTCATTTCTAGAGTAATTAAGAATCGCTACTGATAGCAAATGAATTTCAGAATTCCATTGTTGACCATGTTATAAAATGGACATTTTTAATTTTTTTTGGTCTTTTTGCCTTTTCTAGGGCCTCACTCGTGGCATATGGAGGTTCCCAGGCTAGGGGTCCAATCAGAGCTGTAGCCGCCGGCCTTCACCACAGCCACAGCAACGCGGGATCCGAGCCGCGTCTGTGACCTACACCACAGCTCACGGCAACGCCGGATCCTTAACCCACTGAGTGATGCCAGGGATCGAACCCGCAACCTCATGATTCCTAATCGGGTTCGTTAACCACTGAGCCACAATGGGAACTCTGGACATTTTTTCTTTATAGTTATTATTCTGGAATGTAAATCGTATTTGTCTTGTTAATGGCTAGAGTCCATCCATAACATTACTCCTTAGGTCAGGAGTCTGCGTGAGCTCTGTGATACCCACAGGTGTTTGTTAGCGAAACAGCAGATCTGTTTCACCTCAAACCTGGCCCTCGGGATGTTTGGCATTTTCTGTGTTCAAACGTTCGTGTGTCTCAGGGAGAGAGAACGCTCCAGAATTGGGCAGAGGTTCCCCGCCTCAAATCGATTTCTCTGGAATATTTTTAAGCCGTTGACCCGCGCAGCACCTCCAGCGAGGTGGGGAGCTCGACGGTGGGAAAAGCATGGCTGCGCGCTCTGGGCTTTCCTCCGACTGGCCCCCTAGCCTGGGAACCTCCATATGCCGCGACTGAGGCCCTAGAAAAGGCAAAAAGAAGGCTCCTTTACCCCGTGGACTTTGGCTTTGTCAAGCTGGCCGTGACAGGCCGCTGTAAAGATTCGAGCGCTATTTTGGAGTAAAACAACTTAATTCATTTTGATTAATTCAGCAGGTGTTTTTTGAGAAAAGATGATGAACTCGGCACTTTTCTGGAATGGGCGTAGGGTCAGGGGAAACCAAAGAAATGGATAGGACCGGGGCCCTGTTTAGGATTAAACCCAATTGGGGTGATAGGACAAATTCGGGGCATGGTTACGGAGCAGACTCCATTGGTCACGACAGCTGCCGCCACCTGAGCGCGACTGTGCGCCCAGCACTGGGTTGAGTCCTTCACTTGAACAATCTGCTTTACTCCTTAGAGCAGATCCGGGAGGGTCTTTAGCGCCGTGCTGTGTGGGTGAGACTTGGAGGCGTTGGGTGGGCCTGCAGGAGGTCTCTCCAGTGACAGGTGCCTGCAGCGAGCGCCCGCTGGCACAGCGCGTGCGTGGTGAATCACACCCGTGACCCTTCAGGGCAGTGAGCCTCTAGAGGCAGGTTGGAAGGGAAGGGTCATCTTGAGGGGTGGGTGGAAAACTCTGGAAAGGCGGGGCCTGGCACCCAGGAAGGATGTGGACAGGCAGAGGGAAGTGGGAAGAGATTCTGTGGGAGGGGCCGTGTGGGCCTCAGCAGAGGGCCAGACGTCCCTATAATCAGACTCTAAGTGAGGGTTGCTCTTTGTAGTTTAGAAAGTGCCCGTGCATCCATCATCCCCGGGTTTTCACTGAGGACCCGTGGGGTGGCCAGGGAGGTGTCTTTCTTCCCCATCACGCGGAGGAGGAAACTGGAGCTCAGAATTCGGCGACTTGCTCATAAGGAGCAGAGCCTGGAGTAAACCCAGGTCTCCTGTCCGAAGAGCCTTTCCCGCTACCTGGTTGAGCTGAGCACAAGGACTGTCATCAGAGCAAACTCATCTGGCAGCAGGGCGCTTTTAGGAAGTTTTTTTTTGGTTTCCTTTTTTTGTTTGTTTGTTTGTTTTGCTTTTTAGGGCCATACCTGTGGCATATGGAAGTTCCCAGGCTAGGAGTCTAATCAGAGCTACAGCTGCCGGCCTACACCACAGCCACAGCAACGCAGGATCCGAGCCGAATCTGCCACCTACACTGCAGCTCACATCAATGCCGGACCCTTAACCCACTGAGTGAGGCCAGGGATCGAACCCCCATCCTCATGGATCCTAGTTGGGTTCGTTAACCACTGAGCCACTAAGGGAACTCCTTAGAAAGTATTTAAATGAGACAATTTATTATTACTAACAATAAATACATACAATCTGTTTTTATACATTAGATATCATTCTAGATTAATTATAGGAGATAAATTTGAAACCTATCTGTTTTTTAGGTGTTTGGTCTCGTTTATTCATTCAACAAATGCTTATTGTATCCCAGTTACATGCCAGGCCCTGTTCTAGTGGTTCTTTTTAATATTCAGTCAGTTACACAACTTTTAGAAGATGCAGCACAGGGTACAGTAGACAAGCCAAGTGAGCCCGGTTGAGATCTCTGATATTTTGAATCTCTGTTTTTTTTTTTTTTTTTGATCACACCAGTAGCATGTGGATTTGATCCAGGCCAGGGACTGAATCTGAGCCGCAGCTGCGATTTATGCCACAGCTGTGGCAACACCGGATCCTTAACCCATTGCACCGACCCAGGAATCAAACCCACACCACCACAGAGACAACCCCAGATCCTTAGCCCACTGCGCCACAGCAGGAACTCCTTAATCTCTTTTCAGTGGCTTTCACACAGCTGCCCACACCAGGCTCCCCAGAACCTGGAAGATTTTCTTGGGGTTAGGAATGCAGCCAAGAGGAGTAGGTGTCATTCACTGACTGTATTGGGCTCCAGGTATCATGCTAAGAACTTTGTATGTTATCCCATTATTGTCCCAAGAAAGGTATTATTATTCCCACGTTACAGGTGTGGAATGGGAGGAGTTCACAGAGTAACTTCGTGCCAGAAACAGGATACAAACCAGGGTCTGTCTGCCCCCAAAACCGTGAAAACCCTTTAACCACATAAAAGACTCATTCAACTGAACTGTCAGGTGCAGCCCCAATATGCACAAGGGTAGAAGGGGAGTAGGGCCGCCGGAGCAGTAGAGGGGCCCCTGGGCCCCTCATGCCGTGCCCGTCCTCCTCCATGGGCCTCTGCAGAACTTGCAGGGTGCCCTCATCACAGTGTAAAAGCCCCTGGTCCAGAAGGTGTCTGAGAATTCCCACAGCACTAGAAGTACATAAGTACTAGGTGCACATAAGTACCTGTGCTTCTGCAGCTGCAGGTGCAGACTTAGGCATCCTTAGAAATGACTGATTTTATGGCCTAAAATTTGGGAGCTTTTGCTGTTAGGCCCATCTCATACTTCCATTAATCACTGGGTGAATATCACCACTGCACCAGGAGCTAGGTGTTATGTCCTTTACACCAATGGGAAACTGAGCTCAGAGATGACAGTGACTTGCCCAAGGTCACATGGGAATTAGCAGCTGACCGTGTTTTAAAATCGAGTCATTTCATGGGGAACAGACTTGTGGTTGCCAAGAAGGAGGGGGGAGGGAGTGGAAGGGACTGCGAGCTTGAAGATAGTAGATGCAAACTATTACAGTTAGAATAGGGAGTTCCAGTTGTGGCTCAGCGGGTTAAGAATCCAACTGATTTGCATGAAGATGGCTTCACTCAGTGGGTTAAGGATCCAGCATTGCCATGAGCTGTGGTGTAGGCTGCAGACGAGGCTTGGATCCCAAGTTGCTGTTCCTGTGGCTGTGGCTTAAGCCAGCAGCTGTAGCTCTGATTTGACCCCTAGCCTGGGAACCTCCATATGCTGCAGATGCGGCCCTGAAAGGAAATTAAAAAAAAAAAAATTTAGAATGGATAAGCAATGAGGTCCTATTGCACAGCACAGGGAACTAGATCCAGTCTCTTGGGATGGACCGTGATGGAACACAGTGTGCGAAAGGGAAAGTATGTGTATGTGTGGCTGGGTCATTTTGCAGTACTGCAGAAATTGGCACAACACTGTAAATCAACTATAGTTTTTAAGAAGTTAAATAAATAAATAAATAAATAAATAAAATTGGGTCCTTTGACACCTGGTCCTATCCTCACTTCATTATGTCGAGCTGCGTGTCCCCGCTTGTGCCCACGGGACTGATCCTAGTATAAGTCGTCCCCTTCTCCCTGCTCAGAGACTTAACTGCCTTCTCCAGAGTTCCAGGATCAAGTTGAAACCCCTTAACTGAGTGTTGAGTACCCACGGTCTGCCCCCAGTCTCCATCCTCATCTTCGACTGGGAGGTAACAAACTGCCCTTGAACTCCCTTGCCCCTCCCAGCAAAGTGGGACTTCCAGGTGAGAAAGGGACCCCCACTGTGGGTAGAAGGAGAGGGGAGGCCAAAAGCCCGGGACCCACTTGGGAAGAAGGGAATTAAGGTTTGTTTAACGTCTGCCAAGGTCGGAAAACCTCGCCTTGGATCTCAGACTAACGGCTTGGGCTCACCTCGGACAAGACCCTTGAGGGTTTTATCTTCCATATGCAATACTGACATTGGTCCTCACTCCTTCATCCACGTGTAGGACACCCAATACGGTGAAACGCTTATTCAAATTAGAGAACGCAGTATTATTTTTACCGCCCTCTCCCTGCTCCGCTGACTTAGAAGCTACCTTTTCTCCCGAACGCCTCAGCCCTGAAGAGTTCACAGCACGCTTCTACGGCACTTAGCACGGACTGCCTAGTAGTTCCTCACAAATTTTGCACCTGCCTTGGCTGTGCTCCAGCTCACCTTGAACGGTGCCCACGTGGAATTGTGGTGGTTTCATTGCACCACCGCTCCTCATGTAAACTGGAGGATCACAGAGCAAGTGGGACCAGCGTTCACATTTCAGCCTTCAGACCACTTAGCCTGGCACTGTGTTCACAGTAGGTACCTGCGTTTTCAGTACTCAAATCTGCGTTATCCAATGACAGTGACTATCCCGGACACAGGATATTCTGCAGAACTCTGAAGATTAGCTGTGAAATATACCGCCATCTTGAGATTTTAGAGACAGTGAGACAATCGGAAACCTCATTTAACTGACGAGGCTTCTGTATTGTACTAACAAGCATAGAAATTGGGGATTTCTGATGTTAGTGGGTGAGAGGCAACTTGAAACCTATTTTTTTTTTTTTTTTTTTGCAAATCTAGAAAAGACCAAAAAGGAGAGGAGCTCTCATAGGAAAGCAGCGACATGCTGAAAACCAAAATTGAAAAATAACATATGTCCTGCTGGCTCCGTACTCCACTGTAATCTTGGCACAACTTTATAAAGGGCTGAAGATAGTCCCGCCCTGTGCGCAAGCCCATGTTTAGAACCGGCTGTCTCGTTCCCAGGCTCCACGTGCAGCAAGTTTTTCTACCTGGATTTGAGAAAATCCATGCATTGGACGGCTCCCCTCCACCCCAACTCCAGCTGCACACGCCTCTTTCTGTTTCTCACAAAAGCTCAGTGTGGTTCAACAGCTGCCCTATAAGTGAAACACGTGATAGATCCTGAGAGCTGGCTCTTCCCCACCCCCACTGATCACGACAGAAGCACTGAAAACAAGAAATCTCCAAGAGGGACAGAATCTAAGATGTATGAACAATTTAGCCTCCCTGGTTCCCATGGGAATATGGATTTTTCCTTTTGGAGGAAAGAGAGCAGGGCCATCCATAAGGTGAAAGAAAGGCTCGGGAACAGTGTGTTTCGCATCTCAAGGTTAAAAATAGATCTGGGGCGTTTACACTGCAAGTCTGTTATTCTTAAAAGTAACAGATTATTGGAGAGAAGACTACCTGGGAAGGAATGTTAGGACACAGGGCCTCCCGTGATTGATTCAGGGGCTGCCTGGAGGGCCTTGGAGAATTGCCCCCCCACCACCACCCCAGCCTGAACCTCTTGTCCTTTGTGGCTCTCAGATTAGGACTCAGATGACAGGTGAGACCCTGCAGGAGCTGCCACCTGCCTACCTCAAGCCTGTTCCTGACGCCGCCCTTCCCACTTCACCTCCATCTCTTCGGCTCCATGGACCCTGCAGCCCCCCACCTGCACCGAGCTGCCCCCTGTTTGCTTGGCTCGCTCTTATCCCTCAAGACCCCACGTTGTCGTAACTTCCTCCAGGCAGTCTTCTCGGATTCCTCCTCCCCTCTCCTTCCAACAGCATCCCTCCCAAAACAAAGGCGCTCCCAGTTCACCTCTGTCTCTCTCCCCTGGGGTTGGAAACTCCCACACGGTCATCTTTCTGTCCCCACTGCCCAGTGCCATGCCAGCCACATCACAAACATCCGAGGATGCTCGGTGAATGAGAGAGGAGCTCAGTTTGAAGTTAAAAGTGAAACACTGAGATCAGCCACTTTGAAGCTTTATCGTTCACATCTTTTACCTCCAGGCCCCAGTCCTGTCTCCTCAAGGCAAAAATCTACACATCCTTCTTAGTAGCAACTTGGACCTCGCATATCAGGAGTAAAGTACAGAGTTCCCGTGTGGTGCAGTGGCTTAAGGACCCAGCGTTGTCACTGCAGTGGCTTGGGTCACTGCTGTGGCACGGGTTCAATTCCTGGCCCAGAAACTTTCACATGCCAAGGGCAGGGCCAAAAAAAAAGAAGAGAGAGAGAGCGTGAAATATGCCAGTGATGATAGTGAATCGCTTATTTTTCATTACGCATTTTTATTTTTTCTTACGAGGTTAAGGGCAGGCCCCCTTTTAAAGCTGAACTTGGGAATAGGATGCTCTTGTGTGTATCCCCCCCTGCCCCAGGGCTCGCACTTTGTGCCCTGCGGTGTGAAGGCTCCCCTGGAATAAGGCAATACCGTGGTCTCGGCATCTGTCCTGCTGGCCTCTGCCTAGAATTCCCTCTCCTGACCACCTTGTCTGTAAGATCCTCTGTTGACCCCTAGAGTCTCAGCTTGAATAACTACAGGGCGACTTTGAGCTTCCCGAGTTCCCAGTGCACAATACTTGGCACCGAGTAGACTCCCCATGGCTAATTTTGAGTAAATGAATGAGCACCGTGTTAAGACATGTTAAAATTTAATGTGCCGCCACTTATCAGGTGATCCAAATGGGATGGTTAATTGAGCCGAGATGGTGTTTCTTGGGCAGCACTGTCCGAGTTAAGGAGGTCTGGATCCCATCCTCTGAACAGCTGGCAGCATAAATGTCCAGAAAGGCCTGGAGTGTCCCACCCAGTCTTTGTGACCATCAGAAACGTCCCCAGCACATGAGAGCTGGCTCGTGGTCCTTCGCAGGGTTGTGGGGGTCCTTTAGCTGTGAGTGGAGAAAAACCACTGCATTGCCATAGACTGGACACCCTTCCCTCGCGGGCTCTCTCTCAGATGCCCGTACGAAGAGGGACAAATGACAGATGCTCTTGATGGACCCATTCAGCTGCATTACTATCCCAAGAAGCAAGAGACCAGAGGGCACATCCGTTCACGGTCAGGTCACTCTGCCTCATTTCTGCACAGAGGACAGCTTACTCCATGCACATCTGATCATATATTTGAAAACCATTAAGAAGTTTAGACACTGTCTTTCGAGATTCCAGACAATCAGCATCCTTGTAAATCAGAATCCGTAAAATTGTTTTCTTAGTATTGCATATTTTTTCAAGTCCATCCAAATATACTGTGTTATTTGAATTCCAAGGGTTTTACAATGTTTTTTTTTTTAACTTGGAAATCAAGTTTTATATCTGAAAGGTTAATGGAGAAAACTAATTACGCTATCTGGTAACCAAATGTGTGATGAGACATTTGTCTCTGTAATTAACAGCAAGGAACTTTTATAGTTTCATAAAATTGAATGCGACACAGAGTATGCTGCGAGCATTTGTTTGGACGAAGTGTCCAAAACAGAGATGTTTATGGACGATATAAAGTTGAACCGAAATGTAATGCAGGTGTCTGCCGCGCATCTCACAGAATTTCTCATTGTTGAAATGGAAGCCAGAAGATTAATAACTTGACTTTGTCATGATAAAATAAGTAATGTGTTCTTGGAACAGTGGTACGGCACATAAGTTACTCAGTAATTCCAAGAATTTATTCTGTTCCAGGAATAATATCCTGAACAATTTATTTTTTACAGAAAAAAGTTGATGCAACATAATAGCCTGTGGAGTTGCTCGTATGGCTAATGGAATTATATCTCAAATGTGACTTTACACGTACGTGTAAAATGTAAAGAACCCCACAAAAATCCAAGGTTAAGGCACCTTAAAAGAAGCAGCCAGGAGATGGAAAAGTAAAGGTGCCTCTGTGAACATTAACTCATTCTCCTTGCACATATATAATTTTTTCAATTACTAGCAAGACTTTAATGGGTGCCTTAATAAGCATCGTGTGAAATACGGTTGAGAAGCAGGTGCCGAGGGGAGGTTGGCTCCAGCCGCCTCTGCGCGTTCGCCGTCCCGCTGTTTAACTGCACCGGGCGGGGAGGGCGGCGCGGGGCTGTGCGCCCCGACTCGTCTGTCTTCTGGTCTCCTTTGGTCCTTTGGGGCAACTTGGTCTGATCTCTTGTGAACTGCGGGAGAGGACTCCCCGTCTGTCGTCTCTGATGAACCAGGAAAACTCTGAGGATGTGATCCTTTGGAAAAAGCTTTCCTAAGACACACCTGAATATAAGCACCAATTAGCCTCTGCTTGCCAACCCCACACACTCCACGGAAACGAGAATTTCCGTCACGATGTCACAGATGTTGGCTGACACCTTGTACATCAGTAGCATTTGGGGTGTTTTCTTTTACTTTTTTCAGCTTTCCTCAATGGTAGTTCCCCAGCTTATTTGGTACTAGGATTAACCCATTCTTGTATCCATCTAGTGGGTCTCTGTTGAGTGGCCACTGGTGCCAGGCCAGGCGACTTGGCAGTCCACTGGGTTGTGATGGGGCGGGGGGGGGGGCGGGCGGTGTTTAAGGATTCTAGGAACACAGGCCCTACCTGGGGGATTAAGGGGTTTGGCCCTTGAGAAGAGAACGGGGGTGGGGGACACACACATCCATGGTCACTAATGGGATTTGGATTTAATCATCCTGAAGTGAAGCCCGGGCTCTGGTATTTTGTAAAAGTTGTCCAGGTGATTGTCACGACCAAAGAGCCACCACTGAGAACGAGGGGAGACATAGGAGCCAAGGCTGGGGCACAGGACCTGAGCCGCCCCCAGTGTCCCACAGGCAAGGAGGCAGGTCACAGGATGGGGTCTGCATTTCTGAAAGGTCACGCTGGCTTGAGGAGGAGACAGGGACAGGAGGAGAGCTGCACTGCGGGCTTTTGATCTTAGCCCCATCCAGTGGTGATGGGGGGGGGGGAGCTGGACAGCAGTGGAAGGATTCTAGAACAACCTAGAAGTTATCGTCATCAGGACTCGGTGCTTAACTGGCTATGAGAGGGAGGGGAAAGGAGAAGAGGCCCAGGTTTCTGGCCTGGACGGCTGGGTTGGTGCTATTTATTAAGGTTCAGGGAGAGTTGTCTTAAGATACACTTTTGGACGTGATTTTAAGGTTGCATTTGAAATGTCCAAGTGGGGCCATCCAGTGGGCATTTGGAGGTACGAGTGTGGAACCCCAAAGTGGGACCTGGGTCAGGGTCCTTACATACAGATGGTTGCTGGAGCCAGAGAGAGGCTGGGGGATCCAGGAAGTGTGCGGAGAGGCCTGCCTGGGGCAGGGTCCGAGGAAACTTCAGTGTTTGAGGCAGTGGCTGAGACCTGGAGGTGGGTCTTGCAGTCATTTTAGCAGATGGTAACCAACATCAACTACAACAACAACAACAGCATCAATAATAATAAGAGAAGCAGGCGTTCCTGTTGTGGATCATCAGGTTCAGAACCTGACATGGTGTCCATGAAGATGTGGGTTCGTTCCCTGGCCTTGCTCAGTGGGTTAAGGAGCTGGTGTTGCCGCAAGCTGCGGCGTGGGTCACAGATGCGGCTCAGATCTGGCATTACTGTGGCTGTGGCACAGTTGCAGCTGCAGCTAGGATTCGACCCCTGGCCTGGCAACTTCCACGTGCCGCAGGTACAGCTGTGAAAAGACGACACAATAAGAGGAGCAGGATAGAATAGAAAGCATCAGAATATTTCGCAGGCAGGCAGGATAAAGTCATGAAACTTTGGTTTTCTTGCTGTGAATCACAGTCAGAGAAATTTGGTAGCTGCTGAACTGGGCCTTGGTTGTCTCAGCCCCAGGGAGTGCCCCGCCTCCCGCGGGGAAGGCCGCTGCTGCCCGCCGCCAGGTGCCTCTGGGCCCGGAGCCACAGAGTTCCTGGAGATCTTCGGAAGGAGAGGGACTGTGAGTGTGACCCATTTTTCCTCAGCCTTATTTACGCTGCTGATGAACTGCACAACAGCGTGTGTATTTAAACTGGAATATATATTTTTTAAATTTTAGTAAAGACTAGTTGATTTACGATGTTCCTTCGACTTCCTCTGCAAGCAGAGTGATCCAGCCATATGAATACATAGATACATTTTCTTCACACTGTCTTAAGCTGGAATATTTTTGAAATTAAAAAAATTTAAGGAGTTCCCGTCATGGCTCAGTGGTTAACGAACCCAACTAGCATCCATGAGGATGCGGGTTCGATCCCTGGCCTTGCTCAGTGGGTTAAGGACACAGCGTTGCCATGAGCTGTGGTGTAGGTTGCAGATGCGGCTCGGATCCCGCGTTGCTGTGGCTGTGGTGTAGGCCAGCGGCTACAGCTCCAATTGGACCCCTAGCCTGGGAACCTCCATACGCTGCGGGTGCAGCCCTAGAGAGAGAAAAAGACAAAAAAAATTTTAAATATGATACTGCCAGACCTTAATCTTTTTCATCCTTAACTAACCCACAGTATAGATACGTAAATTAATATCTCTTTGGGGGGACGTGCACTTTGTAAAGCTTTCTTTTAGAGTGTTCTGTACAGTGGAGCAGGAGATCAGCATTTCAGGTTATATTGAAAAGGACTGCCTCTTTCCAGACAGTAAATTATGGACATTTTATCTCTAACTGATTGAAGTTGAAATTTTGGTTCTGCTGCTACAGGAATGTGGAAGCAGCCCTTGACCTCCCATCTTGTTCTGTTTTTTCTGTTTATCATCAACCTTCGAATACGCTTGCTGTATGTCCCACGGAATTATAAACACAAATTCTTATTCTGCTTTTTCCAAGTTTTAGTATTTGGACCAACAGGATTCACACGAACCATGTTTTGAATTTAAAGGACATGTTTGAGCCTTTTTCTTCTGACCTTGAAACAGTAGCACCGCGCTGGACTCTGTAGAGATAGTCTGGTCCAGAGGTTTCATTGTCTTCAGCACGTCTCTTAGCAGAAGTAGGTGGTTAAGGTGCTAACTAGTTCAAAGAGCACCCAGCGCAGCTCACAGCAGCTTCCTGGATGCCCCGCAGCGCGGGTGTTCTGTGAGTGGAATTCCTTCCTGCTGTTCGGCTGCTTATTAATGCCCCCAGGTTTAAGCAGAGCAGTGGCGCTCACAGGCCTTGGACTCTGGTGGGTCTCGAACCTCTAAAGTCAGAGTCTCTGTCTTCTCCTGGGTAATATGTATTCTTCAACAGCCGAACCTCTTAGCTTGTGATCAGGGTTAAGTGTAGGCAGCGTGCTTGCCAGAGGGCCTGGTCCACAGTAAGTGCTCCGCAAACGGTGACTAACGCTTCCTCCCTAAGTACTTCCAGATTCCCTTACAAATCACACGGCTTTTATAAAAAAGAACAAAATAGCGCCATTTGCAGCAACATGGATGCACTTGGAGATGATCACACTAAGTGAAGTAAGTCACACAGAGAAAGACAAATACGTATCACATATATGTGGCATCTTTAAAAAGCTGTACAGATGAACTTAGTTACAAAACAAACAGACTCACGGATTTCGAAATCAAATTTACGGTCACCAAAGGGGAATGGCACGGGGGAGGGGTAAATTAGGAGTTTGGGATTAAAACATGTACACACTGCTATATATAAAACAGATAATCAACAAGGATCTGCTGCAGCACAGGGAACTCTATTCAGAATTCTGTAATAACCTAAATGGGAAAAGAATCGATGTATGTGCACGCACGTGCGCGCGTGTGTGTAGAACTGATTCACTTTGCTGGACACCTGCAACTAGCACAACACTGTAAATCAACTATACTCCAATTAAATTTTAAAAAAACATATGGCTTGTAATGAGCTTCAAGAGAAAGGTATCCTAGGCCTGAACCCCAGGGGTTTCAAAAAATACCTGACCCCGGCCCCCTCCTTTCTTGACTTTCTTTGGCTGCCGTCTCTGGCCACCCATTCCTGCCCAGCCACCTCTTTCCTGGGTGACTTAAAGGAGACTTTTATGTCCAAAGTTGCCACTACCAGATGCCTTATATTGTGCCTTACATGATTCTCCTAGATCATTTTTCTCTTAGAAAGAAGTACTACAGATACATTTCAAACCCATTTTTTCAAGTTGTCATAAAGTTGAAAATAAGGTATAAAGTAAAAAATCCTGTCCCAGTCACTCTCTCCACTATCAACAGAGAGTGTGGGTAAAAAAGGAAAATGGGACTTTCCTTGTGGCTCAGCACGTAACTACATGCTGTTGCTTCTGCAAGTCGGTGGCTGTGACTCGACCCCTGGCTCGGGAACTTCCACGTGCTTCAGGTACGGCCACTTGTTTAAAATAAAGGGAAAATGGAGTCATCCCGGAAAATGTTTCATAGCATTTTTTGCTTCATCACAATCTCCATTTGTTTCGCTCGGGTTGAGTGCCTACTTGGAGCCAGGCGGCTGGGCCCTGATTCTCTAGAAGTCAAGGAAATAACGGGCTCAGCTGTCACGGAGTTTATAGTTTATCCTGTACTCACTTCCAAATGGCTATAAAAAGGTCCATTTCATTCTTTACAGACACGGAAAGATATACAGTGATCTCCTTGTCCTGATGTGCCGTAATTCACTTACCTGATGCTCACTGATCGATGTCTGAGTTGTCCCCAATGTCTCACTAGTGAAATGATGTGACAGCGACTGTCCTTGTACTCGAGTCACGAGTACTTGTCTGAACCTTTCTGTATGTAAATGCCTGTGAGTAGCATTGCCAGATTCCCTCTAAAAAGGTCCCCTATTAACAGCATATGACAGTGACCATAACCCTACAACTTGACCAAAACAGGGCTTTATCAATTTTTTTTTTTTTGGTCTTTTTAGGGCCGCCCCTGCAGCATATGGAAGTTCCCAGACTAGGGGTCAAATTGGAGCTGTAGACTTGACCTACACCACAGCCACAGCAATGCCAGATCCAAGCCACGTCTGAGACCTACCTCACAGCTCACGGCAACGCCGGATCCTTACCCACTGAGCGAGGCCAGGAATCGAACCTGTGTCCTCATGGGTGCTAGTCAGATTCGTTTCCCCTGAGCCACGATGGGAACTCCAGGCTTTATTGATCTATAGTCTTTGCCAAATTAATAGACAAAGAATCTCCCATGATTTAATTTTCTTTCTTTTTTTTTTGTGTATGTGTTTTTGCCATTTTAGGGCCGCACCTGCAGCATATGGAGGTTCCCAGGCTAGGGGTCGAATCGGAGCTACAGCTGCTGGCCTGCACCACAGCCACAGCAACGCGGGATCTGAGCTGTGTCTGCAACCTACACCACAGCTCACGGCAATGCCAGATCCTTAACCCACTGAGCAAGGCCAGGGATCGAACCTGCAACCTCATGGTTTCTAGTCGGATTCGTTTCCGCTGTGCCATGATGGGAACTCCACATGATTTAATTTTCATTACATTAATAATTAGGGAGATTAAGAGATGTAGACTATTTCTCTTGCGAATTGCGTGTTCATGTCTTAGGCCCATTTTCCATTGTTAGCATATGTCTTCTTCATGGATTTGTAAGACCTCTGCTGTGTATTTGGGATTTAAACTCTGTGGCTTGGTTATTCCTGGACTTTACTTGAAGTGGTGGCCTCTGACCACCACTTCATGGTGGCTGAAATTACAGTCCATGTCTGAAGCAGGAACATTCGATGGGGCAGCCCTGTTTTATTTATTATAAAATAAAAGTTTTCCGTGCTACAAGAACTTTGAGGGGAGAGAAAAGTAGATAAGCTCTGAGTCGGTTGGGTAGTTCCAGCCGTGTCGTATCCCTCTCTTCATGGCTGTCCCATCACTTTCAGGAGGAAGTAAAAACAGCAAGTTGCTTGTGTTTTATGCTTCACTTATTCAGTGCCCATTCAATCCAGCTAATCAGCTTACTCGCCACTGCCTGCTTTCTCTTTCCCCACCGCGGTCTGTGTGCAGCGCACTTCCCTCTCCGCCAGCACGCCCGTGGAAATGCCGCCCATCTGTTACTGACCAGCCCAGGTCTTCTTGTCTTCATGAACTCACCTGTAACCCTCCCAGTTTAAAATGATCTCTTCCTCTCAATTCCTCAGTTTATGCTTTGTCCAAAGCATGTATCTGTGTTCTCTTGGTTTAGTCTGTCCGGTCACACTGTAAATGTGTCCCTAGAGCATGTAGCCGGGGGCGTTTAAAAGCAGCCGCGGCCCCTGCCATCCCCAGTGGTTCCGAGATGGGGGCTGCAGGGCCCGGTGTTGTTCCCAGGCTACAGGAACCAACGCATCTCGGTGGGCGGGGAGCAGAGTATATTTGGATTTATTTTTTAATTTTTAGTTGTTCTTTTTTATGGCCGCACCCGCGGCATATGGAGGTTCCCAGGCTAGAGGTCAAATTGGAGCTGCAGCTGCCGGCCTGCACCACAGCCACAGCCACGTGGGATCTGAGCTGCATCTGCAACCTGCACCACAGCTTGCGGTAATGCCAGATCCTTAACCGACTAAGGGAGGCTAGGGGTCGAGCCCACATCCTCATGGATACTAGTCAGGTTCTTAACCCACTAGGCCAAAACGGGACCTCCACATTTATTTTTTAAGATAAAACATGAAGACATCAAAGAAAATTGTTCCTTAATCCCCTCTTAGGACTCTGCCCCCAAACATCTCATAGCTGTCTACTCTCTATCAGTAGGCATTTAAGGGGCACGTTTGAGAAGCAGCATGACAGCCCATCTTACTCACTTCCTGCTATTTCTCTGCTCCCTTGGCCCTTCTCACCCTTCTTTCTCAAGCCCCCTTTGCCCTTTCTGCTTTGAAGGCCCGTTTGCCAGCCAGGACCCATGGCATTCTGCCTTGGGACCACCCTGGCTTCACTTCCTCAGCATTGGCTCAGAAGAGCTCGGCCTCCCGGGGGGCCCAGGCGGCGTGCGCCTGCCCACGCGCCCGGAAAGAGGCCTGTGTCCTCGGAATCGCTGAGCGTCCACTCGCCTCCCGTGCTGGGCTGCAAAGTCCAGGAGGAGAGCTACTCTTTCATTTCTTTGTCTTTCTTTGGTCCCGTGGTGTCTCGTATTTAGTAGCGGTACAATAAATATTTATTGAATGGATGAATGAGCCTGATATTATCTAAATAGATTTGAAAGGAACCCAGTTGTCCTTTCAGTGAAATCACCGTGTATCCTTGGGCAGCTTAATTATTTTCCACCCGTAACTTCAGTTGAACAGGGGCCTCCAACACGAGGCCACACACGTGCGGGTGGCCTTCTCCTAATCAAAGCCTTTGGTTCACCCAGTTAAGTGATTCTGCAGGCACGTCTTCGCCTCCTTCCTTCTCAGTGGCATTTAGACTCTGCTGTGTTCTTGAATGGACTCCAAGGACTGTTTCAGGAATGTAGGTTCTGGCACATTCTCTTGGTTCCTCTTTATTTGGGGGAGGGGGGGCAAGTTCCCACTTCGGATTGCATCAGAGCAGAGGGCTCACTCGGCAACCAGGACTCCGTTCTAGAAGCTGATGCTTTTCAGAGCATTGTTGTTAGAAGGGTCTGTTCTAATCGCAGTCTTGCACTTGTCCCCTGTCAACATGGCTGCTGTCTCTGGGGACATCCACTTGGGACCTTGATAGCATCTGCAAGTCAATACAGGTTTGGAAGGATGGTGCCGAGCCCCAGTCCCGTCAGAGCGGCAGAGTCCGCTCCAGACCCTGGGCGTGTGGGCTCGCACAGCGCTGCGGCCCCGGCCGGACGGGCCCTGCCTCCTCCTCCCTGCTCCTTCTCTCACTGCCGTCCTTCAGCAGGTCCTCGTTCAGCCTCTCCTGCAACGGGGCTCCGCCAACTTCTAGCATCTGAGAGGAGAGATTTGCACCATTCAGGATAAATCCTGGTCATCTTTGTGATTCTCACTGATGAACTCAGCTTTTTTCTGTTTAACGTGTCATTCCCTGAAAAGGCAAGGAATTTTAAAGATTTTTTTTTAAAAGGTGTATTCAGGAGTTCCCGTCGTGCCTCAGGGGTAACAAACCCGACTGGTATCCATGAGGATGCTGGTTCAAGCCCTGGCCTCACTCAATGGGTTAAAGATCTGGCGTTGCCGAGAGCTGTGGTGTAGGTTGCAGACCAGGCTCGGGTCCTGCTTTGCTGTGGCTGTGGTGTAGGCTGGCAGCTGTAGCTCCGACTTGACCCCTAGCCTGGAAACTTCCATATGCTGCACCTGCAGCCCTTAAAAAAAAAAGGAAAAAAGAGTATATTCACAGTGATATTCGGCCATCTCCACCATTTCCAGAACTTTTTCCTTATCCCAGACAGAAAAGTGTATTTATTGTCGCTTCTGCACAACTTCTCAGATGCTTCTCTCTTTCTAGTTTTCTCAGGCCCTGCCAGGGTCAGCTTTTCAGGCCATATGCTGCTTCCCCTCCTGCCTGGAAGCTGAAAATTTGAGTCCGCTTTTTCCTCCTTGATAAAAAACAGTGTTCAAAATAACCTGTAGTACATTTGAAGATAATTATATCAATTACATCAATAGCCACTTATCTTCTTTGCGAAACCGCCCAACTTCTTTAACCTTTCTTTGTCCTTTCATCTTTTTTGTTGACTTTTGCACGATCTTCTCGAGTTTCTCAACATCCTCTCGAAAAGGGTATGAAACTGGCCATGATACTTTAATAAGAGCCAGCCCATACCAGCTGTGGTGGAGGACTGTCCCTCGGTGCCCTGTCTGTCAGTCCTTCTGTCGAGGTGAGCGAGCGAGTGGCACCCTGGGGATGGATTGACGGAGGGTCAGGGAGCGTGAGGACGTGGAGTGACTCTGTCGTGACCACGGTGACTGCTGCTGCCGTGGGCCGGGAGTCCAGGAGGACCAGGTGGACTCGCTGTCCCAGCTCGGAAACAAGTGAGGTCGGAGCTCTTTTAATGTTGAGATGAAGGTTCTGAGCTCCTGACATGTCAGGTCAGTAGGAGACCTGGTATCTCCGTATCACTGGTGAACCACAGGGCTGACCCGGTCCGGAGGGCCAGTTCCCGCCGGTGGCCACAGTAGCTACTACTGCCCGGAATAGCCGGGCGTCCTGCTGCGTGGTCAGCCTCATGTTGCCCATATTCCCAGGTGGCTGATGAATTTCTAAATTTTCTTTGTCAAAGCTAGCCTCATGAGGAAGGAGTTCCAGTTGTGGCTCAGGAGATTAAGAACCCAACTAGTATCTGTGAGGAGACTTGGGTTCAATCCCTGGCCCTGCTCAGTGGGTTAAGGATCTGGCGCTGCCGTGAGCTGCAGTGGAGGCTGCAGACAGATCTCGTGTTGCTGTGGCTGTGGCCCAGGCTGGCAGCCTCCGATTAGATCCTTCCATATGCTGTGGGTGAGGCCCTTTAAAAAAAAAAAAGGGGGGGGGGAAAGGAAAGGAAAAAAACTAGCCTGATGAAAGATGTTCAACATCACCAATTATTAGAGAAGTGCAAATCAAAACTACAAGGAGGTACCACCTCACATGGGTCAGAATAGCTATCATTAAGTCTGCAAATAACACATGCTGGAGAGGGTGTGGGGAAAGGGAACCCTCTTGCACTGTTGGTGGAAATATAAATTGGTACAACCACTATGGAGAACAGTATGGAGGTTCCTCATAAAACTGAAAATAGAACTACTGTATGATCGAGCAATCCCACTCCTGGGCATCTATCCAGACAAAACTATAATTCAAAAAGATACATGCACCCCAACGTTCATCGCAGCATTATTTACAATAGTCAAGGCATGGCAGCAACCTAAATGTCCTCTGATAGAGGAATGGATTAAGAAGATGTGGCACATTTATACAAGGGACTATTAGCCATAAAAAAGAACGAGATAATGCCATTCACAGCAACATGGATGCAAGTAGAGATTCTCATACTAAGTGAAGTAAGTCAGGAAGAGAAAGACAAAGAACATATGATATCACTTATATGTGGAATCTAAAATCTGGCACACAGAGGGAGAAGAGAGAGAGAAGGGGACAGAAAAGCTATTTGAAGAGATAATAGCCAAAAACTTCCCTAATATGGGAAAGGAACCACTCAGTCAAATTCAGGAAGCACAACGAGTACCATATAAAATAAACCCAAGGAGGAACACCCCGAGACACATATTAATCAAAATGACCAAAATTAAAGACAAAGAGAAAATTTTGAAAGCAGCTAGGGAAAAGAAACAAATGACATACAAGGGAACCCCAATAAGGTTATCAGCAGATTTTTCAGC
>PVHT020000059.1:2893530-2931565 GCA_004024745.2 Catagonus wagneri
AAAAAAAAAAAAAAGAGCAACAAAAACCCCAAACAGTTAATACAATGCCAATAAGAACATATATATCAGTAATTACCTTAAATGTTAATGGACTGAATGCCCCAACCAAAAGACACAGACTAGCCGAATGGATACAAAAACAAGAAAACAACCAATGGATCACTGAAGAAATCAAAGAGGAAATTAAAAAATACCTAGAAGCAAATGACAACAAAGACACGACACTCCAAAACCTCTGGGATGCAGCAAAAGCAGTTCTAAGAGGAAAGTATATAGCAATACAAGCCTACTTCATGAAACAAGAAAAAGCTCACATAAACAACCTAACTTTACATCTAAAGCAGCTAGAGAGGGAAGAAGCCAGGTCATGGAAACAACCTAAATACACATCAATAGAGGAGTGGATAGGGAAGATATGGTACATGCACACAATGGAATATTACTCAGCCATTAAAAGGAACGGAATAACAGCATTTATAGCAACATGGATGAACCTAGAAATTATCATACGAAGTGAAACCAGTCAGACAATTAGACAGTAACACCCAATGCTACCGCCTACATGTGGAAACTAAAGAGACACAATGAACTTCTTTGAAGAACAGACAATAACTCACAGATGTTGGAAAACCTTGGGTTTTCAAATAAGACAATCTGGGGGGTGGGGGGATGCACTGTGGGTTTGGGACACAAAATCTATCAAATTGACTTAATGATCTTTTACACCTATAACTGAAATAAAATTCATTGTTAATAAGAAAATAAATAAATAAAAAGATAAAATAAAATAAAAAATAAAATCTGGCACAGACGAACCTATCTACAGAACAGAACGGAGACTCACAGACGTGGAGAATAGACTTGTGTTGCCAGGGAGGAGGTGGGAGGGAGTGGGATGGACTAGGAGTCTGGGCTTGGTAGATGCAAACTACTACATGCAGAATGGATAGGCAGTGAGGTCCTGCTGTACAGCCCAGGGAACTATGTCCAGTCCCTTTGGATAGGCCATGATGGAAGATAATATAAGATAAATAATGTTATCTATATGTATGACTGGGTCGCTTTGCTATACAGCAGAAATTGGCACAACACGGTAAATCAACTATAATTAAAAAAAAAAAAAAAACTAGCCTCATGTAGCCCCACTTCCCTGCAGCCTCCTAATTCTCTGGCAGGTATTAGCATCCTTTCAGTCACCAGTGAGAAACCTTGGAGTTGCCTTTGATTCTCCTTCGCACCCCCAGCCCCATCCCCACATCCAGTGAATCACCAAGTCTGTCTGGTGAAACTGCTGTCTCTCTCCATCTTGGTCCCATCCCTTCCATCCTGGTACATGCAAATGCCGCAGTCATGCATGTAGCCTTTAGCTGGTCTCCTTTCCCCACCCCACTTTCACCAGGGCTTTCCCAGATGTGTTTTTCTAAAGGACAGATCTAATTAGTTACCATCTTTATGTTAAGAGAGGTCATGAGTTTTATCTTCGTCTGTGTCCACGGCATATAGAAATTCCCGGGCCAGGGACTGAATTTGAGCCACAGCTGCAACCTACACCACAGCTGCAGCAATGCCAGAATCCTTAACCCACTGCACCCGGCCCAGGATCAAACTCATGCCTCAGCAGCAACCCGACCCACCACAGAAACACGACCCAATCCTTAACTCGATGCATCACAGCGGGAACTCCTGAGATCATAAATTTTAAATTACCTGGAGTAATAACCCAGTATCACCAGCTCATAGTTATTGTTCCTTAACCTGACACGCGAGGCACTTAATGGGATGACCTCTCTCTATGTTTCAACTTCTTCACCTGCCCCTTCTCTTTATGAGCCTTAAACCCCCAGCACACGGACCGCTCTTAGGAAACAG
Organism: Catagonus wagneri; assembly: GCA_004024745.2. Classification (NCBI taxonomy): domain Eukaryota; kingdom Metazoa; phylum Chordata; class Mammalia; order Artiodactyla; family Tayassuidae; genus Catagonus; species Catagonus wagneri. Next base: position 2,895,400 of record PVHT020000059.1, read on the forward strand.
GGTGGGAGGTGGTACAGCGAGTGGCACAGTGAGCTTCTGCCTGGCGCTGGAAGAGTAACGTCTAGGGGAGCCGTCCTCCCCGGCCCCAGGGGATGGGGGGCGAATAACTTCCAAGCAGGGGCTGCAGCGAGGCAGGGCCCTCGGGGGGCGGGCTGACTTTAGCTCCATCAAGGAAGCTGAGGAAGGAGGGCAGCCTGGAGCTGGAATCTGGGGACATGGCTCAAAGGGGTGTAGGGTGAACAGGATGGGGAAGATCGGTACCTTATTTCAGAACAACCAGCCTACACAAAAGGATTTGGTAAAAGATGCGGGGAGATTTGGCGGGGGGGAGGCACCTTTCACTTTTACAAGATGATCTTTGATTCTCTGGGGCCCAGGAGATGCTTGATAAATGTTTATTGAATAATTTATTTCTTGTGTTTTTCCACTCTGTCCTATTGATATATTGTTTATAGCCTTCGTATCACTTCTAATTCTATTGGACTTCATTCTGGTTTTGATAGGACACTTCTTTTATTTACTTGAGAAAGGTGTATGGAGCGCCTGCTGTCTGTCAACACCAGTTCATTTTTAGGGCAAAGATATGGTGACTGTTCTCTGTGAGTCTTTGTGAAAAGGCAGCATATCAAAATGGATGTACAGTGTTATGTTCATCATCTCACTATATATTTGGGCATTACCATCTTTTTTCTTTTATTAACCCAAACCATGAAGAATCATGTACCGTGTGATGTTAACTTTCTCTGCTGGTCACGTTCAAGGAGATCCTGTATGGTGACTTCTGTGTCTTAAGACTTTGTACGTATTATGGAAATTCTTTAATATAAAGGCAAGAGATCTAGTAGAGTCTTACCATTTAGCAAAGCATGAAATCCAGCTGCAGTCTTTCACAGACCTCGTCTACGAAGTATACTTAGTAAATGCTCAAAACAGTTTCAGTTAAGGCTGTTTTAACTGTAAGGCAGACACATAGCATGGATGCATGTCAGTTAAGATCTGTTTGTTTTTTTCTAAAAAGATCCAGCCTCTTGGAGCTGAATGTAAGTAAAGGCATAGTTAGGTCTGGAAAGGAATCGGGAGAGTACACAGGTTTCCTTATGGAACTGTGCTTCCTTAGAACTTTCTTTTCCTGGCATTTAAATGAAGAGATTGACTGATTAGAACCAGAAAGACAGAGATGTCAACTAGCACTTCAAACGCAGTCTCTTAATACTTCTCAACTTTTTCTTTTTTGGCTGCCACGTGGCATATGAAGTTCCCAGGCCAGAGATCAGATCTGAGCTGGAGATCAGATCTGAGCCACAGTTGTGACCTATGTCGCAGCTGTAGCAACACCAGATTCCTTAACCAACTGTGCCAGCCCAGGAATCAAACCGGCATCCTGGTGCTGCAGAAACACTGCCGATCCTTTTGTCCCACAGTGAGAATTCCGACTTTTTTTTTTTTTTTGGTCTTTTCTAGGACCGCACCCGTGGCATATGGAGGTTCCCAAGCTAGGGGTCTAATTGGAGCTGTAGCCACCGGCCTACGCCACAGCCACGGCAACGCGGGATCCGAGCCGCATCTGCGACCTACACCACAGCTCACGGCAACGCCGGATCCTTAACTCACTGAGCAAGGCCAGGGATCGAACCCGCAACCTCATGGTTCCTGGTCAGATTCGTTAACCACTGAGCCATGACGGGAAGTCCCCAACTTTTTTTTTTTAAGTCAGAGAACTTGGGCTTCACTGTGACCGTCAGAATAAGTCCACTCTTTCTGAGAAGGACACGTGACTTTTAGAGGCATTTAGATGCCCTGTGGACGTCTTGGTAACAGAATAACCTGCATCCTACACTGCTCTGTGTCCCCCTGGGGTTATGCAAGCAAGGTCTGGTTCAGAATTCATTTTACGTTTCAGGAAGCTGAAGTTTAGAATAGCAGGTGGCTTGTCTGGTATCAAGTAACAAGTCAGAACAGTTGGGAAGCGAGCCCAGGTCTGGGGAGCACCAGCCTGGCCCGTCCCCTGACCCACACCAGCATCTGGGGTGTGAGCCTCTGCCGCTCTCCTGCCTGCCTGCCACCCAAGCCCCCTACAGCCCAGGGGATGGGGGCCACTCAGCTTTTTCTGTCATCCCCACTTTTAGTTAAGCCTCATCCCTGACCCTCCGCTCCATCTGTCCCGAATGTACGTGGAAACCGTCCCCTCTCTCTGCCGAGCCCATCATCGCCCGCTTGTATGACGCGGGTGCAGGACATCTATTCCCCGGCCGTGCGATCAGGGCTAAAAGGACAGTTCAGCTCCCCAGAGACCCTTCGTACGCATACCGTTGTCCTCTGGGGACACCCAGCCTGTCTCCTCTATTTCCAAAACCAAAAGCAAAATCAAACTACCACAGCAAATAAGAAATGTTTCTAAAGGCTGCTGGCACAGCCCACAGCTCCCCACATGCCCGCACCCTCTTTCCTGCACCTAGGATCCCGGTCTACCCTGAAAATACAGCGCGTGCAGAATTCACATTGTAATTTCAGTCCCATAATTTTCAGAGCTTCAAGTTCTAGGACCGTAAAACTACAGTCATGACAAAGCAGATTTGCCCTAAGAGAGTTCCAGGATTCTCATGGCTTTTTTTTTTTTTCCTCCCTAAAGAGAGCACTTTATTGTAGAATTCCATCTCTGGAGCAGAGCTGGGACCTTTGAAAGGAGAGTGTCCCTTTTGCCGTGACGTGTCAGGGTTCATATGGAGAATGAGCTGGCACTGACCCAAGAGCCAGGCAGTGTGCCCGCCTCCGCCTGGCTTGGCTGGTGCAGCTCTGGCCGGGGAGCTGGGAGGGAGGGGGGCGGCCGCCCCCGGCAGTGCCAGCCCCGCTCAGTCTCCCGCAGCCTGGGATGCACGTGCGACTTCCCTGATCTAGAAGATCAAGGATAAAAACCCTGCAGGGAGGAAGCTGCTTCTTGCCCAAACTGTGCTGTTAAGCTAGCGGGGAAGGGTACGTTTGGATGCTGAAGCTAAGACCAGCAGTGATGGCTGGTAGATTTATCTTTCAGAACTCCGCTGGGACCTCTTCCAGACACACCCTGTTCCCCAGACATCTTGAGAAAGCTGTAAATTTTGCTGGCTCTGCATTACCTCAATTGTGCTTGGTCATTCATTCTCACAAAAACCTGGAACAGGATTTATTGTTTCTATACTGTCACGTTCACAGGTGTTCGAAGTGAAAAGAGCTTTGTCGCACATGAAAATATTTCTTCTCTCAGGCACTAGAAATGTGTTACTTCTGCACTGGCTCAGGGTAGATAGTAAAGACAATTAATATTTTACTATCATTTAAAAAATGTGAGATGCTTATTTCAAAACAGTATACAAAAGTTCCCTTACATTCAGTAATGCATTCATGCATTAATTAGCTAAATGTCTAATTAGACCACACAAAAATACCTACATTGATTGTGCAGTTACGGGTGCTACAGAGAAATCTGGCTAATATGATGCTGGGTGCATTAAAATATCCTTGTATTAAATATGCCAGATTTATTTGCAAGAGCTGTGTTTTTTTCTGAAGAGCTACTTTCTATGGATCTTTTCCTTTTCTCATAACTGAAATTTCAAGCATTTAGTAGAGGGACTGTATGAGTGGGTGTATGTACACTGTCTGTCACGAGACTTTTATTTTAATACCCATATGAGAGGGGGGAAAAATCTACTTAATCTTTTAAAGATATTGGCTAATAACAATTTAAGAAGACAGTATTTTGAAATAGCTCCTAATAGATCTTAGCATCCTCTGATGTCATTATCTATAGAAATTATTTTATATCTGTGCAGTTAGAGTCCTCTTTAAGTAATATTTATTCAGTACCTCAGTGCAATACAGATACCTTGCTTCAAAAAAAAGGGAAAAAATCCTCTGAGGGGAGAAGAATCTTAAAAGAGCAACTTGCTTTTGGAATCACTAATTATTCCCGTTTCCAAAGAAGGAAGAAGGGGTGCATTGCTGGGTTTTGTTTTGTTTTTTTGTTTTTTTGGTAGTGGATTATTTTTTCTTTTGCTAATTTACAGTGATATCTCTGGCCCTGTTTCCATTAGGAGATGAAAGCATGGAAATTAAAAAGCAAATTACAGGAATGAGAAGATTACTGAACGACAGCGCTGGCAGGATATATCAGCGTGTGGGCAAGGAGGGGGAGAAATTAAAAGAGGAACCCCAGGACTTGGATTCAATCTGGCCTCAGCGCCTGAACTCCGCGGAGGCCCCGCAGAACCTCCACCCGACTTCCCGGGGCGCATGGAATGAGTTACCACCCCAAAGCGGGCAGTTCTCGGGCCAGTATGACACCCGCTCCAGAACCTTCCAGAGTCAGCCCCACACCGCCGGGAGCGCCAACGGTACGGCCGGCAGCAGACGCCCAGAACGCTCCCGGGGGCGGTTGTCTGAGTGTGTGTTCTGTCTAAATATTCAGCATGTCCTCTGAGTTCAGTGTAGGAAACCCTCCCGGAATCACCTGCCTTAGCTGAGTTGCTTAAAAAGATGGGAAAGAAGAGTCTGAAAAAGCCAGAATGGGGAAGCGGGAAAAACTGGAGTGTCTCTGTTAGAAGGGATGGTTTCTTGGCAGTGGTTGTAGCTCCCTGAGAAGTTAAGGCTGATAATACCGATATCAGCCTTAACTGATATGCTGATAATACCGATATCATTGTCACAAAAGACTGACCGCTATGGCATAAGGCTCCCCTTTGTCACGAAAAGGAGCTGCAGGTCACGTGATGTGTTATTACCCCGTCCCCTTGCTTAGCGCTGCGCTTTCTGCATTGCGGCAGCGCCAGGAGGAGCGACGACCCAGCCCCGAGTGACAGCGTCACTTTAACCTCACATTCAAGACACTGAACCAGATGATCCACAGTTTATAACTCGCTTCACTCGGGTTGAAAATTACTCCCTTAAAGTAAAAGGGCCTTCTTTTAAATACCTAATTGTTAAGAGAAAAGAATCGAGTGATTTTTTTTTCAAAGAGGAAAAACTCGATTTCTCAGTTCACGTTCGTTTTCCCTCCAGTGACATTGGATGTTAACTCGTTCTATAAATTATGCACAGATGTGCAAATCTGTAGTTTTCACAGAGTCCAAGAAAAAAGGAGGAATGCACTTTCAGTCTCCTTGAAAAGTTACAGACTTTTTTCCCCATCCTTCAAGAAAAAGAGAACTGTTGTGATTTTATTTTTTTTAAACACAGTGTGCAGTAAGCAATTCAGAGGTATGAAAAACCCTCCTGAGCCACTGCAGATGAGACAGGGAGGGACCCCAAGAGACATATGGGTGTCTTCTCTTAATATTACATAAGCCGGTATCAGATTCACAGGCTGGCATGCTTCCAGGTTAGCAGGAGATGGCTCTTTAAAGACTCCATAAAAATAAAAAGGCAGTTCCTTTAAAATTAGAAAATGATTTATAACAAGCTGAAAAGGGTTGGTTTTGCCCTTTAAAAATGATAAAGATAGACTTAGGATAGTGACTGGGAATATTCTGTAAGGCCCTCCTAACTCTCCTGCCACGAAAGAAATGACTACGGAAATAAAAATACCCTTAGGTAGGCAGGAAGTTAGAAAGCCCCATATCAGGAAGTGTTGGGTGACCCTTGTTGTGTTTCCAGTACCCAACGAGGATGGTGGGCGTACTTTGGAAAGTATTATTAAGGATAAAAGTAGCAAACCTAAATCCCCCTGTATTTGTTTAAAATAGATCTTTTTTTTTTTTTGTGGATTGTTTGCATATTTTTCTTTTTTCTTTTTTTTTCTTTTGTCTTTTTGCTTTATCTAGGGCCGCACCCGCGGCATATGGAGGTTCCCAGGCTAGCGGTCTAACGGGAGCTGTAGCCGCCGGCCTTCGCCACAGCCACAGCAACGCGGGATCCGAGCCGCGTCTGCGACCTACACCACAGCTCACGGCAACGCTGGATCCTTAACCCACTGAGCAAGGCCAGTGATCGAACCCACAACCTCATGGTTCCTAGTCGGATTCGTTAGCCACTGAGCCACGTCGGGAACTCCCGCTTGCCTGTTTTTCAATCACAATACGTCATGTGTAATCCTGAAAACCTTGGTATATCATTGGAATTATTTGCAGTTTTAAACTTGTGACACCTCAGTCTGCCACAACTTTGAATGTAAGTAATTGTGCTACTCCGGACAGTATCTTTGAGTACTTCGTGGTTTTGCTCTGGTGAATATTTCAGTACTATCCACAGATGATGCAGGTTGCACTTACTCTGTCACGTTTAATGGATAGAAAAAGATATAAATGGGCCAAAACCTTAGAACTAACCTCTCCCACCTATGAAAGTGCTAGCAGTCTCTTACCCTGGGCCACTTAAAAGTGACAGAGTTGGATACTGAGGCTAGGGGAACTGTACCGAAAGAGGGATTTTCCAAGTGTCCCAGTTTAATCCAGGGATAATAGGAAGCTCTTTGTTTACATGTAAGGGAAACAACAGAACAGCTTTATGAAGGAAAAGTATATTAAATTTAAACAGTGAAGAAGAAGCTAAAGTAAAACTGCAGAAATAAAAATAGAAAAAAAAAGATGTAGAAGGACCTCTCCTACTAAGCTAGAGAAAATCCAGCACACCAGCACCATCTCACCCATCAAGTTCAAATGTGTCATCCGGACCCTGCCCGCTGCCGCTGCTCCGCCGCGCCCAAACACTCCGCACCCAGAGAGTGTCCTGCAAGTTTGTGTTGACAGTTAATTTTTGAAATACCGTGATTAATGCTAAAGCTATTTTTTTAATAGTCAGACACATTTAATTCTTAGAACTCTCAGGGCATACACAGCTACAGGGGTTTGGGGTGGCTTTTGTTTTGGGTAAGGCTGTTCTCAGAGCTCGTTTTCTGTGCAGTAGCATAAGTGTGTTTCTAGTGCATTTTTATGCATCGTTATCTGAGATGAACTGCTGTGACAGTGGGGAGGCCTGCTGGGACTCTGGATTGTGTGCCCACGTTCGCGCCAGCCACGCCCCACTGCGACACAGCACACACCTGACTTAGAGTAGAGAAGCCTGGATAATTAGGTGAAGTCAGACCTAATTCAGGTTGTGAAAATTATTGGGTGTGTTTTCCTCAGGCGGGGTTTGAAATTAATTGCACATGCTTCAGAATCCTGTTAGGGTACCTTCCCCCTTGTTTTTTTTTTTTTTTTTTGCTTTTTTGCTTTTTGTGTTTTTATTGTTGCTTGATGTCTGTCATTCTTTTCTTTCACGCTCAGGAGAACTTCCAGTGGTGAATTCGTCAGCGGGCTCCAACTGCTGCACTTGTAACTGCCAGTCAACGTTGCAGGCCATCCTCCAGGAGCTCAAGACCATGCGGAAACTGATGCAGATTCAGGCAGGTATGAACAGTAGGCCTCAGGTGGAGGCCTCTGGGTTTTCATGCATCTGTGACACCTTCGGTCACAGTGTTTCTTGTTTTTGTTTGTTTGTTTGTTTTTTGCTTTTTAGGGCCGCACCCATAGCCTATGGAAGTTCCCAGGCTAGGGGTTGAATCGGAGCTGTAGCTGCTGGCCTACACCACCGCAACGCAGGATCTGAGCCGCGTCTGTGACCTACACCACAGCTCACGGCAACCCCGGATCCCTGACGGAATGAGCGAGGCCAGGGATCGAACCCGCATCCTCATGCACACCAGTTGGATTCATTTCCTCTATGCCGCAATGGGAACTCCCGTTTCTTGTGCTTTGATTACTTTCCGCTTCCCGCCTTACTGTCCTTGCCACGCCTTCCTGTATATCCGTTTCCTACGCTTTTTCTACAACCCACTCCCCCTCTAGCGAGTCTAACAAAATGTTTTAATGCTGATACTACTCAGTACTTAAAGTCCATGCACCCTGGGTACTTCACCCCTGACATGCAGTACTTTACACATGTCAGCTAATTAAACTTTGGATTAATTATGCCTGAAGGTGGGCAGAGGCTGTCAGCTCATCTTCTTAATATGAATCAACAAGGGGGTTCACGTCAGGAATGGGGGTGAGAAGGGACTCCTCCCCCCTCCTGAGGGGCTCAGTGTGGGGGGTGCGTGCATCTCCAGACCCAAGTCTCCGTACCCCCCAGGGGCCTGTGTGACAGTTGGGGAGCCACAGGCTTTGGGACACACCCTTAGGAAGCATGAGCTCCGCAAATGAATATTCTAGAGTATCGGCTGATAAGAAACGGTGGCCCTCAGGCCCTGCTTGTGGCTTTTCTCCTTAACATTCAGGACAGAGAAGCTCAGAGAGACTTCCTGTATTGTCTTTTTATTTACATGAGGCTTTTTTGGGTTCTCACTCCTGGTAGGCGAGTTGAAGAACAGAGGCGCAGTGACCTTGCAGTTTGGGGTCAAAGTCCCCATTTCTCTCGTCCTGGCTCGTGTAACTCTGCTGAACCTCAGACTTCTGATCTGTACCTGGAGTATTAACTCACAGGGCTGTTTCGGAAATAGAATGAGAGAGTAAATGCAAATGAACTTTGCGAAGCAGGAGCCAAGCCTCGGCTGTTTCTTCAGTGTTGGTATAAAGAGCTGGAGCGTTTCATAGAAGCCTAGAGGTCTAGGTCATCATTAGTGTGGCCGTGTTTGCTAGTCTCTGCAGTTGGGGGCAGAAAGAAGTTTTTTGTCACAGATACAGAAAATAATAAATCATTTTATTAAGCCTTCCCCCTCGTTAGGGGAAAAAACTACTCCTTGAGCAAGAAAATGGCACAGCCGTATATGACTGCCTCCTCTCTATGTAAAGGTTTTCCGAAAGGTCATCGTTCAGAAATCGTACTCGGTGCCGTTTAGTGAACTCTGGTAAACTTTTGACATTTGGTGGTGTGGTTCGTCATAAAAAGCTTAACACTGAAACCTGTCTATCACCCAAGATCACATGAAAGTAAAATGGGCTTGTCTGAAGAGCAACATCTAACTCTATGTGCTGGATTTGGTCTTACCCAGAGGGCGGAAAAAATAAGTATCTTGGTCAGGCCAGTAAGCATTTAACTCACCTTGTTCCATCAGGATAATCTGTGTTCTTATTAACCCGGCAAAGGTTAACCTCTCCTCAGTGAGGAGCTCAGAAAGAAAGGCTGCTTCGTTCTGTACGGAGTCTTCCCTCAGAGGAAGAATTTGTTAGCACTTAAGAAACTATGCATATGAAACGGTAATGATTTATTTTGTTACCTAAGCTCCTTACTACTGAAATGGCAGACTACAAATTGCAGCCATTTAAATCCTTGACTGAAGCCTTTCTAGAATCTATTAAGTAAATGCCACCGTGTCACCCTGTTTTCTTTTCTGAACCTTTGCAGATTAGGGCAGTAAACGACACCAAAGCTGTAGGAGAGCTGAAAGGATAAACTGAATAAATTACTTTCCTTTAATTTTCTTCAACTTAAGAAATCTGTGTTGAATGCGTAGATTTACTTAAGGTTTATCGCCTGTAAAACGTAGATTTAAATTCTATTCAGAAAGTTTCACCTTTACTTTAGGGAAGGAGGCAGGGAGTAAGATCAAGCGATAAGACCCGGATGCGAAAGACTGAGGCTCTGTCCAGACTTGCAGCAGGAGGAGAAAACTCAGGCAGTCCCTGTGTCCTTTAAAAACATTTTTGCTTTTCATTTTGAAAAGTGAGGCTTGGAGAGGCTTGAGTCCAAGACCACTGATAGTTGCTTGACTTTGCAGTGGAGACCTAGCCTCAGGTGAAAATTCAGACAGAATAAAGTTCCGGTCCGACTTTGCATATTAGAATCACTTGAGGAGCTTTTTAAAAATCCTGATGCCCAGGCCTCACCCCTTGAAATTCCAGTTCAAATTAGTCTGGGGTGAGGCCGAGGCACTGGCCTGTTTCTTTTTTTTTTTCAAGCTCCAGGGTGATTCTAACGTGTAGCCGAGGTCAGGAACCGGTGAGCTAGACTAATTACCGCGCAGGTGGTTAGAAACTTTCCAGCGCTCATCTGTAGTGCAAGTAGTTTGTTTCTGATACTTATTTATACATTTCTATCCAGTCTGGAGGTGCAGATATCAAGTTCAAACTATAAATATGCTTTATTTGCAACCCGATAGGAAATGATTGGTATCATGTGTGTTTAAAGATCTTCAGTTTTTCATTTGGCTTATATGTAGAGATGTATTTCTGTAAAAAGCAACTAGATCCGTTGCTCATATGTAGTAAGTAAGCCATATCAGCACGAGGGGACTTAAGTGACAACGCCGTGTTTGCTTATTAAACTTTCCATCAGAGTATTTTGAAATGGTTAACAAACAATACTTCTTGAAGGGCACCTATGAAAACTGTAATTACCACCCTTGGTTTCCTTAGGTACTTATTCCATGTTAGCACTCAGTTCCTTTTTTTTCTTCTTCTTTTTTTTTTTTTTTTTTGGCTTTTTAGGGCTGTGCCCACGGAATATGGGAGGTTCCCAGGCTAGGGTCCAATCAGAGCTGTAGCTGCCGGCCTATGCCACAGCCACAGCAATGCCAGATCCAAGCCTCGTCTGTGACCTTCACCGTAGCTCAGGGCGATGCCAGATCCTTAACCCACTGAAAGAGGCCATGGATCGAACCCGAAACCTCATGGTTACTAGTCAGATTCGTTTCTGCTGCACCATGATGGGAAGTCCTTTTTTTTCTTTTCTTTTTTTTTTTTTAAATGGCCTCATCCTCAGCATATGGAAGTTCTTGGGCTGGGGATCGAACCTGAGCCTCTCTACAGTCAGATTTTTTTTTTTGTCTTTTTAGGGCCATACCTGCAGCACATGGAGGTTCCCAGGCTAGGGGTCGAATTGGAGCTGTAGCCGCTGGCCTACACCGCAGCCACAGCAGCACCAGATCCAGGCCTCATCTGTGACCTACGCCACAGCTCATGGCAGTGCTGGATCCTTAACCCACTGAACAAGGCCAGAGATCAAACCTGCGTCCTCATGGATGCTAGTCAGATTTGTTTCCGCTGAACCATGACAGAACTCCTGTAGTCAGATTCTTAACCCCGTTGTGCCACAGCACTCAGTCCTTGATCTGTGCTTTTCAGCTTTGGAATTCAGACTCTTTCTAGATCTTACTGGTTGGCTTTCCTTGTACAGAAATATATTCTTCCTGTTTTTTAGCTGCATCAAATGGAGCAGCCTGATCAGAATCCATTGGTATAGTGTGTGGAGGTAGCTGATGTGGGACTGTGGTGGATTATGAGGCAGGAGTAAGAGAACCCGGAACTGACTGGCAGGCTTGGTCCACATGCTCACGGGCACACGCTCTTAGTCTTTCCTGAATGATCCTTGTGATCAGCCTGGCCCAGACCATCTTGTTCCATCTTTGTCAACTTTGGTACCTGTAGGTTGCTGGATCCTGATCATTTTAACCTCAAATGACTACTGGAATGTTGCTGAGACTGGCTTGCCAGGAAGCATGGACATCTACCCCTCTGTTTAAGTTTGGGAGTTCTCAGTTGTGTAAAAATGTCATGTGAGGAGTTCCCATTGTGGCTCAGCAGGTTAAGAACCTGACCGGTATCCATGAAGATGTGGGTTCAATCCCTGGCCTCAATCAGTGTGTAAAGGCTCTGGCGTTGCTGTGGCTATGGTGTAGGCCAGCAGCTGCAGCTCGGATTCGACCCTGAGCCTGGGAAGTTCCATATGCCACAGGCGTGGCCGTAAAAAGAAAAAGAAAGAAAAGCCATGTGATGCGTAAGATCACGCTTCCGTGTTTTCTCATAGCTCCAGCCCTTCCCTTCCACTGACCCGCGTGTGATGACCCACCAGTGTTTGGAGCAGAGTTTTCTCTGGAGCTCCTAACGCTGCATTCGGTCACCTTCAGGTGGAGCGTGAGGTTTAGCTGGGCGCGCCCCGTCCCTGCACGAGCCCCGCTCAGCCTCGGTCCGTGGGCCACGGAGACAGATGGTGGGGCGTTCTCCGCAGGTAGACACGTGAGCCTGTACCGTGTTTTTGTTTGTTGTTCACAGTTGGAACGCAAAACAGACAACAACCCCCCATTTCCCTTATCTGCTCCCAGCGAACCGCTGTCTCACGCAAGAGAAACAAGAAAAAAAAAGTGCCCCCAAAGCCCGCGGAACCTGTCACTGTGAAACAGAAGCCCAGCGTGTTAGAGGCGGAGAAGACGGCGGGGGCCCCCCAGAATCCGGGGCTCCCTGCGGCCGAGCACCCCTCCCCCGGGGAGAACCACATCCTCGGCTTCGGCATCGTGCTGGAGTCACCGTCCTCCGATGTAAGTTGATGTTTTCTGGCTGCTGATGCTCAATAACGTCGCGTAACTTGCAGGAAATGCAGTGTGAATACACTTTGCCCTTAACTAGTTCTGCCCAAGGAAACCAGAGAAACTTGCAGAATACACGTGGGCAAGAGGAAAGGAAAACAATTAATTTCCTGGCCCAGAATTTTCTCTTCAGAAAATCTTAGGCCTTATTTACTTAAACATGTTTCCACTCTTTTTCTCCGAAAGAAGAGGAGTGGTAAATATTCTGCTCACTAATTTCCTTAACATTTTTAATTTTGAAGTGGCCGTTTTCAATTTCCTCAGTGTCGAGAGCTAAAAGAACATAATTAAATTCTTTGTGGATGGGCATAAATGAACAGAACCCTGCAGATAAGGTCACACCTTTCTAGAAACACAAACTAATAACAAAAAAAAAAAAAGGAGCAGCAGTGCTAATTCTGTTTTATAGATGCAAGTGACACTGATAATTAGGCTGCAGTGCCATGCCATTTTGTCTGTGTAATGATAGGTTAACTTTGAAAAGGTTTTTCTACTTGAGTGTCATAGCTAGGAGGCCGTCACAGCCCAAGACGTTGGATGACATCTGAGACATGCGTCTGACTTACCGCCTTACTGTCATGGGGCCACAAACTAACTTCTTCAGTTTTGTGCTATATTTGCAATGGTGTACCCTACTTAAAACATCTGGTTCTAAGTACGTGGATGCTGTGAACCCCAACTTGTTGGGGGGGTTCCTAAAATAAACAAGAATGGGTGATCTATTATTACCAGACAGCATAGGGTGAAAATCCCGCTGAGTACTCCCACAGGCCTGTTTAGGATGGGAGTTTGGGCCTACTTCTTAAACTTTAAATAAGAAATAAATTGCTATTTTAAAAAATGTTCCCTTTCAAGTTGCAGAATGATGTTTTCCTAGCATGGGTCTTTAATAAAGGGAGGCAACAAAAATAACCATCTTGTGACTCTGTGAGACTAGAACATCATTCGAACTTTTATCCAGTCACTAGTGTGAAGGAGTTTTTTTTGGGGGGTTCCTTTTTTTTTTCTTCTTAGGGCTGCGCCTGCAGCATATAAAGGTTCCCAGGCAAGAGGTCGCATCGGAGCAGAAGGTGCCGGCCTGCACTACAGCCATGGCAACACCAGATCCGAGCTGCATCTGCAACCTACGCTGCAGTTTGCAGCAATGCCAGATCCTTAACCCACTGAGCAGGGCCAGGGATCAGACCCCTCATCCTCATGGTTACTAGTTGGATTCTTAACTCACTGAGCCACAATGGGAACTCCTTTTGTTTGTTTTTATCTATGAACACATGCACAGTTGTTAAGAAGTTCTTTTAGACTAAAATCTTAGGTTTAAAGGGAGTTCCCATTGTGAAACAGTATCAGTGAGGATGCAGGTTCAATCCCAGGCCTCGTTCAGTGGGTTAAGGATCCAGTGTGGCTGTGGCTGTGGCTGGCAGCTACAGCTCCGATTTGACTCCTAGCCTAGGAACTTCCGTATGCTGCAGGTGTAGCCGTAAAAAGAAAAAACAAAACAAAACTTAGTTTTAAAAAACCATGAACAATGATAACATTCCACCCTGGACCAGTCAGCTTGTTTGATCACAACCTATTGTTACTGCAGCTTAGGCCCTGGTTCAAAAACCCACGTCCAATCACACATTTGGAGGCAGAAGTAAATTATTCCACCACACAAGGTACATTCATTCTAAAGCAGTTTTCATAATACTTTTATATTTTTCTTGAATTTTTTTAAGCCTTCTTTTCTGATGGGCCTTAATATATCAGGAACAATCACTTGAGTTGTGAAAATCAGCTCCCGAATGGGTTGATCTAATGGAAATAACTGAACTTCTTCCTTTTTAAAATTTTTAAATCCTAAACGTACTTCAGAGGTAAATTGAGAAAGATCTGATAAAGGCCTTGTATACATTAGTGAAATAGAATGGAATTTTTATTATCTTTACCAATATCGGCATTATAATTTATATATCCCAGAAATAACTTGCTTGTTCTTCATGATGATTATTGCTAACAAGAGCTATTAAATTTAATGAAACACATTCAGAATTGTCCATGAACACTCAGGTGCTATCACTGAAAAACAACATGCTTCCGAAGAAAAGCAGAAACATATACAGATAGTGTCTTTACATCATCCAGCTGATATGCCATTTGAATCATCTATTCAGCAGAAACAAAGTGCTCTTACGGGACCACCAGTGACCCCCGTCATTAGAAATTTTGTGCACGGATAGTCTTGCTGGCATTCATGAGGCTGGCCTGTGCAGTCCCAAGGTCAGGGGCCTGGTACCCTTAGGGGATGGGGCCATCAGTGCTAAGACATCTAAACTTAGGTACCCGTCTAGTCCTGTGTTATTTCTCAGCCGTGAGCCTTTTAAACTTTGGTGGAAGCCCAGAGGAGAAAACAGAACTTGTAATAATCTTGTGGGGATGAGTCCGTAAAACACATTGGAGAAAATGTAATATAATTGGATTAGATATAAGCAGGTGGGGACTGTGTGTCCGAAGATGGGCTCTAAAAGCTACCCAGTGTGGCGAAGATTAAGGCCAAAGATGTAGCGTTGGGCATGTAGCCCACGGTTGCTAGAACAGCTGTGTGACCGCACTGATAACAGATGATGATAAAAAAGTGGGATGGAGCCGTCTAGTGACAGCCCAAGTGTGTCACGCCAAGGCCCTTGGCCTTCTTATCTTGTGGGCACTAGGGAGCCACTACAAGTTTTAAGTAGAGGAGCGATCATACCCGTGCTTAGGGTGGAATGTGGGACAGCATCACGGATGATCGATGGATGCAGAGAAGATACCAGAGGCAGAGAGACCAGGAGGAGGAAAATTCCAGGCAGCCAGGCAAGAGATTGGGAGGGACTGTCCACGAGCAGTGAGCCTGAGGGGACCGAGAGGTGAGAGGCATCCGGGAGGCGCCCACACAGAGGACTCGGCGGCTCAGGAGAAAGTAACCTCCACGTTTCTGCCTTGGGAAACTAGGTTGGTCACTAGATGGTACAGACTCCTTAGCGGAGACAGGGAGGGCTAGGGCAGAAGCAGGCCTTCGGTTCCCGATGGGAAGTAAAAGTGAGCTGAGTGACCTCAAGAGGTCCGTTAGAACTTTGGAGCACAGGAGAGAGATCAGAGCTGGAAGCAACAAAAAAAGGACACATAAAGCCTGTGCTTTATTGCTTTTTCAGTGTAAAAAAAAAAAATTACTGTCAGGAGTCCCCATTGTGGAGGAGCGGAAATGAATCCGACTAGGAACCATGAGATTGCGGTTTCAATCCCTGGCCTCGCTCGGTGGGTTGAGGATCCGGTGCTGCCATGAGCTGTGGTGTAGGTTGCAGATGTGGCTCAGATCCTGCATTGCTGTGGCTGTGGTGTAGGCTGGCGGCTACAGCTCTGATTAGACCCCTAGCCTGGGAACCTCCATGAGCCGCAGGTGCGGCCCTAAAAAGCAAAAAAAAAAATTACTGTCAATCTTTTAAAAGTTCACAATCTGTTATCCTTTTTATTATACTCTGACTTTTAGAGTCACCCAAATACCAAGCTGTGTAACTGTGCACAAGCTTGAAGAGAAGGGGCTGTAGGTCACTGCAGGCAGACCCCCGTCCTCTGACCACGATGGCCATGCCCGCTCTGTGCAGCCCAACAGTGGGCCCTGACCCACACCCGCCAAGTGGCAGCACCCAGAGTGCTGTCCACACTGTGACCTCGAGTGCACTGGAAGGTCCTGCCGCAGGGCCCGGCACGTGAAAGGCACGTGAAAGGCACTCGGTAAAACGCCAGAAAGTCTGCATTCGCGTTAAGCGCAAAATACAAAATAACCTTCTGAAACTTTGTGTCTAGGATTTGGCTTTAATTAGAACCCTCTCCTCAGTTAACTCCCATTTTCTCATTCGTCCTCTGTTATTCTCTCTACAGCCCCTCCAACCACCAGTATAATTTTAGCAGTTCCTTTATAGAACTTTCTGTACTGGTTTGTAACTATCTAGGTGATTTCTCCTTCTTTCCTGCGCCCCCCCCATTTCTCTAGAGCAGAGACTAAATAAAAATAATAATAGTGGTGGTAGTATTTGTAGTACTAGTAGTAATAATAGTAGTAACAGTAGTGGTAATGTGCCAAGTAATTTTTCAGCTTCTCACCCTTACTCTTGGAGGTCTTGTGATTATCCTCCATGCGGAGATGTGGAGACCGTGGCCTAAAGGGCTTAGGCAGCCTGCTCACGTCCACGCAGCCGGCAGGGTGGGCCCGGCTGTCAGACCAGCGCTGAGTGTGCCCTTCTCCACCGAGTGACAGACACGGGCGCCGGCTTGAGCCCCGTTCTTGTACGTGAGCACCGCTCAGGATCTGCTCATAAGCTCACTGTCTCACCAAGGAGAACTGGAAGGTGTATTCTCTGTACCTGGATCCAGTGTCTGGGGGAGACCTTCACGGTCAAAGGTGCAGCCTCGAAGGGCGGGATGCCTGGGCTGGAAGCTCAGTTGTGTGACGCAGGCAAGTGTGCCCACGCTTCCGTCCCTCAGCTTCTCTCTGTCACACGGGGTAGTAGCAGTGCTGACTCAGAGCGCGCGCCCACCCGGGAGGCAGTGAAGCGCTCTGCGAAAAGCGCTTAGAACTGCACCCGGCACATTTCAAGCACTGCGTAAATACCGGTCCTTTTTTATTTTTGTTTTTATTGCGGGGAACAGGGGGGATGGAAACCTACTTTTATTTAATGTTTTTATTAAAGTACAGTTGATTTAGAATGTTTTGCCAATTTCTATAGCATAGTGACGCAGTCATCCATATATATACATTCCCTTTCTTATATCATCTTTCCTCCTGGTCTAGCCCAAGAGACTGGACATAGTTCCCTGTGCTGTACAGCAGGACCTCACTGCTTATCCGTTCTGAATGTGACAGTTTGCATCTACTGATCCCAAACTCCCCATTCATCCCACTCCCTCCCAATACTGGTCCTTTTTTAAGCCTCAGCAGTCTAAGTACCTTATAGGGACGAATATAAATATTTGTTATGTAAACTTATATTACATATACATGAACAAATACACATGAGCTAATAATGTCTTTAAAAAGAGAGTGACCAGAAGTGTTTCTTATTGGAAGCAGGATTATTGGACCCGTTTAAAAAAGCATCTTGAGGGAGTTCCTGTCGTGGCACAGTGGAATTGAATCTGACTAGCAGCCATGAGGACACAGGTTCGATCCCTGGCCTTGCTCGGTGGGTTGAGGATCCGGTGTTGCTGTGAGCTGTGGTGTAGGTCGCAGACACGGCTCGGATCTATGTTGTTGTGGCTGTGGTATAGGCCAGTGGCTACAGCTGTGATTCAACCCCTAGCCTGGGAACCTTCATATGCCAAGGGTGCAGCCCTAAGAAGACAAAAAAATAAACTAATAAAAAATAAATTAGCACATTAAATACAGTTGAAGCCTGAATAACCCAGAAGCAAAAGCAGAAGCCCTAAACCAAATTTCAGGTTTAAATGAAAAATTTAATCCTTTCTTTAGGAGTTCCAGAGACTCTACTAGTCTCTGGGTCTACTAGTCTACTAGTAGTGACCCAGTACTCTACTAGTACTCAGACAAGACAGTGTGAGTTTTTTTCAGTTACTCTTTTTTCGCAGGTAGTTGGATTCATTGATCTGTGTTTTTCAGGGCAGATATACATGCCTTAGGTTTATCGCCTTATTGTTGCCTGTTTTTTGGCTTGTTCTTTGGTCTTGGTGAAATACGGAGATCAGTTTTTAAAAATATTTTAAAATGCTTTTTAAAAACATAGAAAATGTTTTTCTGTTTGTTGTAGTCACTATGAATATTTTCCAGTAATCCTAGATTACACAAAAGTTATCAGAAGATAAAGCTGTGGACATCCATCAACTTAAGATAATTCTGTTTATGTCATTCTTAAAATAAATAATTTAAAATGCATTGGTGCTTGCAACATAAATAGCTTCTGAATTCAGAATCTGTTTTCTTAATTTCTTCTTAGCCCAGTAAATAAGTAATCCCTTGGGAACTGGTAAAGCAAATCAATCAAACAAGAGGCTTTTATAATTTATTCACCGACACACTGAAATTAAGGCAGTGTATCCTTGAGAGTTTAAGTTCTAGTGCAGGCTGCCTGGCTTTAAATCTTTGCTTCACCACTTGTTAGCTGGGAAATCTTAAACAAGTTACCTGATCTCTCTAAGCCTTAGTTTTTTCATCTACCAAGTGGGGATAGTGATAGTGACTGCTTCATGGGATGATGGGAATTAGAAAACCCACGTGGCTAACGTGGGTTAGCCTAGGGCCTGGAATAGAGTAAGCAGCAAATCCCTGCTGATTCTAGCACCGTATTCCAGAGCTACTGAAATGAAATAGTCCTTGCCTTTCAGGAGCCATATGAGGAAAACACATAATGACGGAAGTCCTGGCACAGGCCTGGGACTAGAACAGGACTTGTCCTCTGCCTGGAGGTCAAGGACAGGCTTTCAGAGGTGGACATTTTCTTAGAGGAGCAGTGTCAGTGGAGTTACGATGGAAGAAGCTAGACTGCCAGGGTTAAAATCTTCTGTATTAAACATTCTGGCTCACATATCTTTAGCGTAAATCAAGCTCAAGTCCTCAGAGTCATTAATTTTCCACCTGAGAAAGGAAGAAGCTGAAAACCTCTCTGAAAGGCTTGGCAGTGTCTCATGCAAGCGAAAGAAGAAGCTTTGAAGGACCCAAATTGTATTGTCTTTTCTAACATTAAATTCTTAGTTCCACCAAAATTTTGTCAAGTAGAAATCAATAAATGATTGGCTCTTTAATGACCTCTTGTAATTATTATCCTCTGCAATGTTCAGTATATACTAGGCTAGAGATTTACGTGTACTTTATTTTGGCCTCAGCTGTGGCATGTGGAAGTTCCCACGCCAGGGATGGAACCCATGCCACAGCTGTGGCCTGCACCACACCTGCAGCAATGCCAGATCCTTAACCCACTGTGCCACGAGTGTACTTTTTTTTTTTTTTGGTCTTTTTAGGCCCACACCCAAAGCACATGGAGGTTCCCAGGCTAGGGGTCGAATTAGAGCTGCAGCCACCGGCCTATGCCGCAGCCACGGCAACGCCAGATCCAAGCCACGTCTGTGACCTGCACCGCAGCTCATGGTAACACCGCATCCTTAACCCGCTGAGCGAGGTCAGGGATCGAACCTGCATCCTCATGGATGCTAGTCAGATTCCTTTCCACTGAGCCACTACGGGAACTCCTGTACTTTTGGACAGAACTCTTGCCTGAGCATTCTGTCCTTGCTCCAGAACATCTTTCTGTACAGTGGGTCAGTCGTGGAGCCTCTGCCCCGTTGAAACAGTGCTTCTCAGCTCTGCCACGCCCCAGGCCATGCATTTTGGAGTTAGGCCGGCTGGCTGCCCAAGAGCAGGCCTGCCTTTCCATCCAGTGGGTTCTTGGGGCCAGCCTGCTCATTGGCCTTGGCATTTGATAAATGGGAACAGTAATACTTGCTAAATCTACCTGGAACAGACCTGATTTATAGGAAAGAACTTCATTTTCTTCAAACAGAAACAGATCGCATTTGTAAGCAAAATAAAGTCAGCTGTGAAGGGGTTTTGTGTTTTTGAAAATTTCTTAAACTAAAGCTCATCTTCCTAAAAATACGTCTGGCATATCGCTAAAAAAATACTAAGGGAGAATAAAGGATCCTTGGATATAGCAGTATTATGGACAGGAAGACTGAGTCCACAGCTTTTAAACATTCTCATCAATTTTGTTACACGTTTTCAGTCCAAAATTAGTCTTACTCGACAGAATTCTGCCTTTTCATCTGCAGTTTTCTCCTAGGTTTCAGTCTTGAGCCAGTCTGAAACTTGACTAGGTATAAAGTCAAGTATCTGAACTCTTGTATGTAATTAGTTAATTTGTAATTGAAAATCTGGGGCTAATGCCCAATATGACTATTTACACACTTCTTTTTACCCTGTTAACCGATGACCGCATGTAGCTTTTTACTTGTCTTACTGTAATTTGCTGTCGATAATACCTTATATGAAATAGCCAGTATCAGAAATGTTCCCTTACTTATTATGATCTCCTTAAAATTGTTTTACGTATTTTTCTTTAGATTAAGCACATGATACGCTTGGGGAGACTCAGGGGAAAATCTTTTAATTTACCAGGTGTTAACGGGATCCCGTCCCCAGAGTAGATCTTGAGCCCGACTGCTAAGCAAAAGGAGACCGCAGGAGAAATGCAGAGAGAAATGAGATAGTTAATGCTCCTAGGCCTGGGTCCAGGACCGTTTCCTAGAGTCCCCATGACGACATGCGGTTTTTGCCTTCAGAACGTGACTGGGCATAAGATGTAATACCAGCGGATCAGGAAAACTCAGCGTTTGATACATCACTGTGCTAAGTGGCTGAGGTACTGAAAACAGGCAAGACGTACCTGGAAACCCAAATTTACAGCGGGAATTCAGACTCTTCACTCTTAAAACGATGACTCTAAGTGTAGTAAATCTTGCCCCACACTTTGGATGTCATCATTTAAAGATCATATTACTTCAGTAATCAATAGAATCTGTAAATTAGTGTATTAGCCGCCTGTCCTCACTCGAGTATCAAATAGTAATTCTGGCAGAGGAAGTCTAGCTTTTCAAATGACTTTTCATTTGGAATAGTGGTGGTTTCTTTCTTTCTCTCTTTTTTTTTCCTCTTTAGGACCTTAGCCACGGCATATGGAAGTTCCCAAGCTAGGTAGGGGCTGAATAGGAGCTGCAGCTGCCGGCCTACACCACAGCCGCAGTAATACGAGATCCAAGCCACGTCTATGGCCTGTACCACAGCTCAGAGCAACACCGGATCCTTAACCCACCGAGCGAGGCCAGGGATAGAACCCACAGCCTCATGGATACTGGTCAGATTCTTAACCTGCTGAGCCCCAACGGGAACTCCATGAAATAGTTGTGGTTTCTATCATAGCCAGTCACCAGTAAGCAAAAAAGAGAGAGATTCAAGGATACAGTTAAAGAGTTTGAACCTGCTTTTCAGTATAAGTGCAAAGTTGTGGGTCATTACACGGTAGTGATCCACTGTGATTATATTTATAAAACAGAGGAAATAAAGTTTCATATTAAAAATTTGAGATGAATTAACCTGTTATCTTGAAGTCTCAGAGGTAAAGCTACCCTCTTTTTGTGAGGAGTTGGCTTGTTGCTTTGTAGCACGAGCTGCTAGGAAATCTGCATGAGAGAAAGGCCAGGAGGAGCAGGGAGAGGCCGAGACCAGTCACCTCAGCTGCTGCTGCTGCTGTCTCAGCTAAAAAAAGCGGACTCCTTTGTGGGGGACGCGTAATGGGTGAGTTCGGGTTCCTTGATCTGCAAGGAACACTCCAAAATAACAAGACTTGTCTGACAACAGCAAGTGGAACACAAGGCGTTGACAGCTTCTGCATCAGGACATCCTCTCAGAGATCAGAACACTGCTCTGAGCGCAGCGGGAGTCCCTTGGCTCCACAGAAATCTCCAGATACTTAGTTTTAGGAATCACAACGGATACCAAAAACAGCAACTGGGAGTTCCCGTTGTGGCTCAGCGGTAATGAACCTGACTAGGACATGGATTTGATCCCTGGCCCCGCCCAGTGGGTTAAGGATCTGGCGTTGCTGTGGCTGTGGTGTAGGCCGGCAGCTGCAGCTCTGATGCGACCCCTAGCCTGGGAACCTCCATATGCCGTGGGCGGCCCTAAAAAGACAGAAAAGCAGCAGCAACTGCATCTCTCCTAAATCCTACCTCCAAGGCCCTGATAAAATGCAATCCCGCCAGCTCCCTCTACGCAGTCCCTGTCCCCCTCTCCAACCAAATGCATCCTGATGGTGTGTACCCCCGCTTGTGGCATTTCTCTTTCTCCACTCTGGGTGAGCGGGGTTTATGCACGGGTCCTGTCTAATGAGCCCGACCTTCAACTCCTTCCACACGGCGGGTGTGTGGGAAGCACTGGAGGGCTGAGTCGGAGCGGCGTTCTCCCGGCCAGCTGCTCCCATAGTTAGCACGGGTCCCTCACACCCACTTCCTTTATGTAGGGACACGAGACCTCTAAATCAATACCAGTCATTGTGAACGAATCTTTACATAGTGTTTTGTTTATTCTGAGAAAAATCTACCGGGCACTTGCCGGGCGTTTGGCACTCTGCATGCAGAAGAGCACACGTTCTGATGAGAACCGCAGACGCCCAGCTCCGTAAACGCGGTGTGGAAAGTGCCGGCTACTCTGAGTGTGTGAAGAAGGGAGTGGCTAGTTCTGCCTGGTGGCTAGTGGAGGTCAGTCTCTCTCAAGCCGGGTCCAGGTCCTACAAGACCAGTCCGAGGGGAAAGCCTGGGGAGCCTTAAGGTCAGGTGAGCGAGTTTTAAGCACCTGTTTGGTGGCGTCAGAATCCAGCAGAGGTACATGCATGAGGTGAGCTGGGGCCTTTCACTTTCCACTCTTGCAAATTTAAGAGCTTCTGTGCCCCGCCCCCCCGGATCCTCCAAGAGCTGAGTTGCTGTTTCTATAAAGTAGACTGGGATTCTTTTTTTTCTTTTCGTAATGGCTTTCACATGATATAGGAGCACTTAGCAAAAATCTATGGTCAGTTCATTTAGCATAAAAGGTCTAGATGCAGCCATAGGGTGTGCAAAATAAAATTCTGGTTGTGGAATAAAACTTCATCTTAGATTTTGATGGTAGAATTTGCTTAGTCCTAACATTTCTACATTGAGTCGTTCAACAAACGTGCATTGAGTGCCCAAGTGTACACCTTCTGTCCCAGGAGTTGGGGGCACACCCCCCAGCTCCCATCAGCCTCCTCTACAGACCAGCAGCAAGGGGAAAAAGTCAGGAAACCATCTGACAGCAGTGTGGATGCACTTTTTTATAGTGATATTTACCAAGCACTTTGATACCAGAAGCTGCATGGCAAAGTCAAGCAGAGAAATGAGGTGACTTCCTGCATGGTCCCGTCGAGAATTCCGTTTGGGAGGAGCTGGGCCCTGAATCTTTCCCACATCACCTGATTAATTTAAGCCCTTCCCTGAGCTCTTTGCTCATCACAGGACACTACGGACATAGCCAGGCATTTTGAGAAGTGACAGGATAAACAAAAACAATATTTCCTGTTCTCCAGGAGAAAAACTAAACCTAAATCCTCACACTCTGATACAATCTAGAAAGTCTATAGTACCAGGTTTGCAAATTTTAAATACAATATCTGAGAGTAAGCTCTCACAATACATCCTAAATGAGGTTTCCCTTTTTTTTTCTCTAACGCAAGTGTAACAACTGCATTTCTTCACCTCCAAATTATTAAAGTCATCATGTTATAATCAACAGCAAATGACTTAATAGATTATGGCTAATGGACTTTATTTAACAAGAATTTCTTGAGTGCCTACTGTGTGCCAGGCCCTAGAGATACAAAGTCTGGGTTCCAGGCATCAGGAAGAGCTGCTGTCTAGGAAATAATTAAAATATAGTGTAATAAACACAGTCATGTAACTATATCAGATAAGCAGCAGTGACAGTGCATTGTTGCCTCCTGGGGAGAGAAAGCATTAGGAAGGAAGGGGCTTTGAAAAGGAAATGGTGTGAGCTGGGTTGAAAGCTGGAGAGGGGCTTTTCTAATCCATTGTGTGTCATAGCGAAATGTACCTTCAGTGCCTGAGCTTCTCCGGTAGGGAGTCCAAGCTGAAAGCAGCCTCCCCGTGTTCTGATCCAGTATCCCAGCCAGGAAAGCCCAGTGCCGGGTACACCGGCCTTCCTCTGGTGCCCTGGGGTGGAGCTCCAGATTTTCCTCCCAGACACAGGGGTCAGGGCTGGATTTAAACTGCCTTGGGCACCTGCTCAGCATTTTTATTTTCTGTATTAGTTAACGGAAGTTTTCACTGGAGAAAAAAAATCCACTTCCACAGCTAAAACCACTGGCCTAGTACAGAGGCTGGTTCCCATCCCAGTCCCAGGTTCACCTGGTAGCCCTAGGTTCATGTCCTTGGGCAAATGAGGTCAAATTATTTAACAGAGGAGAAAGCCATCTGTAAACTGGAATCCACTGAGTATGTCTAAATCACTTTAAAGTCATTTTTGTTATGATCTCTTTGGACCTGAGCTCCTTCCTTGACCAAAGGATGACGTTTCACCCAGAAGCCTCAAGTCCCCCATGCGGCGCTAGAATTAAATGCTTTGGTAATTATCCAGCTTTCTCAACTATTTCTAAGACCGAGAATGCTTTTTCTTTTGACTTCTTTTTTTTTTTTTTTTTCGCTCTTTAGGGCTGCACCCAAGGCATGTGGAGGTTCTCAGGCTAGGGGTCTAATTGGAGCTATAGCTGCCAGCCTTCACCACAGCTACAGCAACGCCAGATCCGAGCTGCATCTGTGACCTACACCACAGCTTGTGGCAACACTAGATCCTCAACTCAATGAGCAGGCCAGGGATCAAACCCGCAACCCCACGGTTCCTATCAGGTTCCTTTCCGCTGCTCCAGGACGGGAACTCTTGAGAATGCTTTCTCAACCTACTCATCTCCACTGCTTTTGACAAGGCTTAACATTGGAATTAGAGCATCTTGTTTGGTAACTTATAAGTAGTCAGGGGTTCTGTAAGCTGCACACCCCGCAGAGCCGGGGCTGAGGGTTTGCAGGCTGTGTGGACGTTGCCATAGCTAGTGACTTTTTTTGTGGCTCATATGCCCTAAGTTGGTTGCTTCAAATGTTGCTTTTAATGATGTATTTGTGTTCTTTTGGTAGCCAGAAGTGCAACTTGCTGAAGGCTTCGATGTGTTCATGCCTAAATCTCAGCTGGACTCTATACTGTCAAACTACACTCGCTCAGGAAGCCTTCTGTTTAGAAAACTGGTGTGTGCATTTTTTGATGACAAGACTTTGGCTAACTCCTTACCCAATGGGAAGAGGAAAAGAGGACTCAATGACAACCGGAAAGGACTAGACCAAAATATTGTGGGTGCAATCAAAGGTTGGTCTGCATCATTTCATTTTATGGGGTCTTGGTTAAGCTTTGCCTTCCTTCCATAAAGATGTAGCTGAAGCTGTAGTACTC
Source organism: Catagonus wagneri (assembly GCA_004024745.2). Classification (NCBI taxonomy): domain Eukaryota; kingdom Metazoa; phylum Chordata; class Mammalia; order Artiodactyla; family Tayassuidae; genus Catagonus; species Catagonus wagneri. The sequence goes on from PVHT020000059.1 coordinate 2,920,695, forward strand.
AAGCCAGAGGCGAATTGAACTTGCTGTTGGCCATTTGCCCTCTGGCATGGCTTTTGGGTGTGAACTCCAACCCAAGTACCACTAGTGTTGGCTGTTTCCAGGTGATGGGAATCTGTTAAAAATCCTGTTTTTAAGAGCCAGTCTGATCTGCTGCAGAACCGAAAGGGAGTTTTTTTCCTTCATTAACTTTGGAAATGAAGATATTGTTTTTCCTCGCAGTAATTTCTAGCAACTTCATCAAAATAGCATTTATACTTCGGTTTTTAGTTGTTCAGTAAGAATAAAGCTATGATGCTTTTTTGAAAATAAAGGGAAACGGTTCGCTCCAAAATTCAGAAGTGGCTTTACAAGGTCACTGCCACCGCTGACATTTTAAATGGAAGTGAACCCACTGTGACGCCAAACCCCACGCTGTCCCCTCTGGTCTTGTGACACTGGAGTCATGCCAGTCACATACAGGGATGACCACAGGTCTCCCCCTTAACAGCTGGGAACGTGTGTCTGAATCCTGCCGCGTCAGGGGAGCCAGACAGGTGCACGTATGAGCAGGTCTTCATTTACATCGTCTTCCACATCTTAGATGTATTTTTTAATTTAATTTTTCCTCTTATTTCTTAATGTTAAAGTGTCATTATTTAGGACCTGATAAATATAATTTCAGGTAATAGAAGTATTTAGATGTGGTTTTCAGAAAGATTGTGAATGAACTCTCAAATATAAAAGCAACTGCCATGAACATGAAATGTGGGATGGGGCCGTAGTGTCGCTAGAATCACTGACCAGGATGTCCCCCGCTGCCCTGCCGCTGTGTTGTCCGGCTGTGGAATTGGCGACAACACACAGCGAGCAGCCCCACCCCCCACCCCCCGCCATTGTGCAGAATGAGGAAATGAATTTAATAGCGCTTCGAGGATACTTGGAAACCCGCAATTAACTTTTCAAAATAATACGATTTTTAAATGGAGTTAGCGAGTTCCAGGCAGCCTTTGTTCGGGGCCAGAAGGACATCAGCCTTCAATTAACAGAGAATTTCTCATTCTCCAACCGACTTTTTTTCCCATAGAGTGACAGCTGAGTTGTATTAAATAAGAAAAGCTGCAGAGATAGCCCAGTCTGTGCCACTTCTGAAAAGAATGATTCAGCCTGAAGCGACACTAAAAACAAGATTACAGAATTTGAAGAATAGTCAGTGATGTAACCAGTGAAGAAAGGTCCCGTTTGGATTTAATAGGGCTGGGGCTTCTGGAAGCATGAAGGTCAAGTGTGATGGTGCTTTTCATGCTGAAGCTTTTAAACACGCTGTAACGTAGCCAGGAATTGTTTTAATTTTCTCTTTTCCAGGGCAGTTTACTAACAATACGGAAGTGTTTAGAAATTAGGGAATCATAAATGGCTATGTTCCATTTTAATGATGGTAGAAGAGTTACGCTAATCATAGATGACAGTGAACTCTATCATTATCCATAGACTGATTCGGGTTTTAGTCCAGCGTTTTCAGTCGAGGCCAGACATCACACAGTAGTTTGAAAAAATACGTTACAAACAGAAATAGAGAACACGCCTTCATCTCCTTCACAGCTCTCCTCTTAAGCAAGAAATAAAAGCAGCAGTGAGGCTTCTGCTCTAATGCGTAGTAAAGCAGATTATTCAAATCAAAAAACAAATTTTCTAAACTCTTCTTTAATTGTTGAATGAAAGCTGGCATTAAAAATACTTTTTAGCACGACAAAACTTGAAACCAGACAGAAGTCCACTCATAAGGCACTAACAACCTAAGTCAACAGAGACTGGGTATTTGCTTATATGCACGGTTGATTCATAGAAATATTTTGATTTTTACTTTTGTTTCTGATTACAAAAATAATACATGCCCATAAAAACTCCAAACCGTAAAAGAGCAGAGAAAGCCGAAAGGCTTCCCTCCTCCTCATCAGGTTACCGAGTACTTTCCTACGTCTTTCAGAGTATGAAGTTTTCATTCAACGAGTGTGAATTCAAAAAGTATTAATTCAGGGAGTCCCCTTCGTGGCGAAGGGGAAAGGAATCCGACTAATATCCTTGAAGATGCGGGTTCAATCCCTGGCTTTGCTCAGTGGGTCAGGGATCTGGCATTGCTGTGAGCCGTGGTGTAGGTTGCAGATGCAGCTCAGATACCACGTTGCTGGGGCTGTGGTGAAGGCTGGCAGCTGTAGCTCCGATTCGACCCCTAACCTGGAAACTTCCATATGCCGCGGGTGTGACCCTAAAAAGCAAAAAAAAAAAAGTATTCATTCAAAGTGTGAATGTGCTGTCAGGTTTGTCTCTTTTATGAGACTATTCTCTTCCTACTAATTAGCCACATTGTCACCTGATATATTCTGACAGTGTCTTATAAGCACCTTGAGGACAAGCTTTGTCTTCATATTTCTCATGGCCTGTGGCACTTCACTGAGAGCTCTATACACAGTCCGGTTTCTGTAAATGCATGTTGGGTGAGTGAATGGATGTAGGTTTTTATTTTTTATCCTGGCTTTGCCCTTAATTTATTGACATAATGGGCCTGGTACTAAACATCCATGCACAGGCCTTCTCACACCTAATTTGGAACAACCGATGTCAAAATGTTGCTATAAATTTCTACCAGTTAATAAAGTACCAAAGAAAGCAGAACAACCAAAACCAAAATTGAATATAAATCTGAATACAATTCTTCTGGTCCCCTAATATATTTTTCCTCTGCATACCATCTTTTGACTCGCTAAAATATAAAGTGATTTTTGCAAGTACCTACTAATAGGAGGGTTTTATTTATTTATTTATTTATTGTCTTTTTGCCTTATCTAGGGCCGCACCCGCGGCATATGGAGGTTCCCAGGCTAGGGGTCTAACAGGAGCTGTGGCTGCCGGCCTACACCACAGCCACATCAATGCGGGATCCTTAACCCACTGAGCGAGGCCAGGGATCGAACCCGCAACCTCATGATTCCTAGTTGGATCCGTTAACCACTGAGCTATGACGGGAACTCCTGGAGGTCTTTTTTAACAAGAGAAAATCACATAAAATTTAATAACACATATACATGGGAAGGACCCAGGAAATCTGAGCAACCCATAATTGAAGGTCTTGTAGAATAATTATACCCAGTTTTTCTTGCCATTCGTAGAGATGGAGAAATTTATTTCCCTAATCAAGGGTTTTGAATCTGAGTAATCTGGCAAAGTGATAAGACGGTTTCTTTCTACATGATAGTGGCAAGGCTACTCATGTCACCGCTGCCGTCTGCCATATACTTTGAAAAGATTTTGCAAATATTAACTGTTTTGCAAATATTAACTTTATTTCCCTGTCCTTTATGGAAGAGTGCACCAATACTGTACTAATTTGAAAAGTCCTGCAACCTAGGAGTATACAGAGACGGGCCAGTTTTACAAAATCTTCAAAGTAAAAACAATAGCGGGGGCTGGCTTTTGTTTCAGACCAAGCGATGAGATGGTTAAGACAAGAATGGGGAAAAAAGATGAAGGAAAACCTGTAAAATGCTTGTAACTAGGAACAGAAATGGACTGAAAAGCAGAGTTTATTATGGGGTGCTGAACATAGCTCTTTGTAGCGATAATTAATATTTCCCATAGTCTACTATCTTGAAAATAAAATATAAGCCTCTTTGTAGAGAACACGCTTTTCACTTAGTTCATCTGTTTTATGGTAGCTAGCACTCATTGGTAATTCATTAAAAATTCACTTATAGGTGTGAGCCCAGGTGTTGCTGATGAAAGGATCCTTAATTAGAACCGTTCACCTGAGCACTATGGATTTAACTCTGGAAAGAAACAACTTAGGATCTTGAGTGGAGTCTCAGGTTTTGGTGCTGGGGATGGTTTAGTACCTTGGATTTAGGTTGGATTTGACGCAGCGTGGAGGTGAGGACCCACGCGCTCCCGCTGAAGGCTACCTAGTTCCTGATGCCCTGTGCCGGGACAGCCAGCCCGGTGTCCTAGTGAGTGAGTGAATATTTGCACCATCGTCGCATTCCTGGACGCTCTTCACAAAGTCTAGCTGCAGGAAGGCCATTTTTAGAACCTGGGTTATGATTTTGTATTCAGCTTCAGAGCGATTAGGTGAGAAAGTTGTACTGCAACCAGACTGCACTAGTTTCTAGAACCCACTTGCATTCCAAGGAAACGGCCTCTGCTCATCCAGTGCAAGAACCACTACACTACCCCTAGCTCACTCCGCGCCACCTACGCTGTAGCACAAACTACAGCTGCTCCCAGGAGCATCAGGGCCAATGACCTGCCACCTGCAGGGACAGCCCACTGGGATCAGAGCATCCCCCCACCCGCCCGGCCGCCCGGGAGGGAGCCCCCCACCCCCGTGGTGATTCTCCAGACACCCAGCTGTGCTTCTGACACTTCACGTGACCTCACCTCTCAGGGGCTCTGCTGAACAGGCCACCGGAACCTCTCCTTTTATTCCAGCAACTCTAGAGACATGCAGGGCTCTCTCTATTTGCCATTGAAGAATTTCTTTATTTTCCATTTTTATTGTATACCATGACTCATTTCCTTGGACTCGTTCCCCAAGAGTGGATGGCTGTTTTCTCTCTGCTCTCAAACAGACTTTAATATGTTCAGGGGTGGAATCCACACCTGATTTCTTAGGTATTTCTTGATAGTAACTTCTGTGCGCTCTGAGAACCCCGTGCTGTAAGAACGAGGCTGAAATACCAGCTTGGACCCAAATATCCCTATGATGTTGGCGGTTTTAATTCTATTTGGGGGAGAGGAAATGGAGGCTTTGAGAAATTAAACCTAAGCAGCTAGTAAGCGGGAGAGCTAGGATTTAACCCCAAGCCTCTCTGACTCCAAAGCCATTCTTTCCTTCTCTGAGGCCCATTTGAATAGAAGGATGAGTATCCCGACTTTAAATTTCTATCTTAAAATCGAGCATTTTGGATTCTTCATAAGAGCCGCTGGGAAGGTGGCCGTACCAATGATTTAAAATGACCAGTCAGTTGTTGTATTGTGTTCAGAATGAATTTCTGGGTAAAGCTGAGGTGTCCTTCGGTTTACTTATTAGCTTCGAGGGCAGATCTTCCTTTGAAGACAGTGAGGATCAGCCCCTCACGGGAGGGAGGGGAACAGAAGGGTGACCCCTTCTCCAGGGAAAGAGACGTTTACGCGACGCTTCTGTGCATAGAGCCGCAAAGCATGCAAGTCCCACTGCCTGTGAGTGCTCTTCCAGCGCCGCGTGTAAATTCAGTTCTAGTTGAAGTGTTTGGCCAGTGGAACCAGCTGATGAATGCTTTCACTCAGGGATCCTTTTGGAAATGAATTATCACTTGTTAACTTGTCTGTTCATATTTTCACATGTCAGCTTAAAACAGGGTAGACAACAAAGTCGTACGTAACGACTATGTAATGACATCAGGTCCCATCGCTTGACTCTCAGCCCTGTTTGTAGTTGGTGCTGTCTGCATTCTCCCCCTTCGTGTGGAGGCCCGTGACAGGCGCGTGATGTTGAACCTTGGCCGTCGCGAAGGCAGCGCGCTACGCGTTCATGCCCTTCCATAGCAGCCCGGCGTGCGTCAGCTACCAGAGGGGTCAATTCCAAGTTCAGATTTCTGGCTCCCATCCTCAGAGGTGGAGTCAGTCGGTGTAGGGGAGTCCCAGAAATCAGAATTTTGAACAGGCAACTGCAGGTGACAGGTGCAAACTGTCTCCGGACCACCCTTGGAAGAACAGTGCCGGCCCAGCTCCGATTCCAGCCTCTGGCTCTGCCAAGTCTCCATCCGCTGGGGCGGCACCCGACAGCCTCCTGCACAAGGTCACCTCCTTCCTCGGTTCTAGGAGCAACTCTCAGGAGTTCCCTGTGGCGCAGTTAAGGATCCCGAGTTGCCACTGCAGCAGCTAAGTTCAGTGCTTTGGTGCGGGTTTGATCCCTGGCCTGGGAACGTCCGCATGCTATGGGTACGTCCCCCCCAAAAAGAGCGCCTCTTTTCTGAAGGCTGCCCTCATCTTCAGAAAAGGAGCAATTGAGAAGATAGCGGGTGTCAGCGGCTCTCACCCTTTGACTCTCTGGGGCTTAAACTGACTTTTTTCCTGTCATGTTACACGAGGGCCTGGTTTCAGACATGCCTGCGGTGCCTCCGGGCTCAGTGATGAAGTGCGCAGTTACCAGAGTGGAAGAAGGGAGGTGCCGGCTTCAGCCCGACTCTGGCTGTGGATTGCTGACCGCGTGTGTAGTTTTCCGTGAGTCCTCATCACCGCAGCGGAAAATGTCACCTCGTTCTGGGCAAGCGTTTGGCCAGCCTCCTCCATGGCGCTCCCAGCCCTTCTCCAGGCAGCTTCCTCACCAGACAGCGCGGTACGGACGGCGCGGTCTTGGCTGCCTTACCGATGCCACATAAGTCACGGGAACACGAGACGTCTGCAGTGTTGTCGCTGACCTCACACACTTAAGAATCAGCAGCAGGCATGAAATTTCTCTGCCAAAGATGAGTGGGGCATGGCCCTGACCTTGAGGACTGTGCAGTCTAGAGGAGCTACAGTCGTGTCGGTGGCGAGCCAGGACCTAGATCTGTACTCCCAGACAGAACAGAGAATGTCAAGGGCCGTCAACGACAGGGGCTGGAAACCCCTGTCAGCAAAGGGCTCACGGGATAGGTGAGTTCTGAACTAGACCTTGGAGGATGAGCAGAGTACCAAGTGCAAAGAGAATGGAAAAGGTTAACTTAGAGAATAAATTCGATGAAACATCAGTGAAGGCAGTGGGGGCACTCCCCTGTGGCCTGGTAGTTAAGGATCCGCTGTTGTCAGTGCTGTGACATGGGTCGGATCCCTGGACCAAGCACGGGCACAGACAGAAAAAAAAAAAGAAAAAGGACATTGGGTGAAAGAAAGCCTTTGGCCTCAAGAACTGTTAAAAGTCTGTTCTGAGTGTTGGGCCTTGAGTCCTCACCAACCTGATTACCTTAAGGTGTTTAAGCTCATGAATATAAACGCCAGTGAGATGGACCCAAGCATAGCTTACCCCCCAGGGGTTCTCAGCCAGAGATGTGCTTCTTAAAGCTGCATTTTAAAGCTGCCTCAGCTCCATCCCAGACTTAATGAACCAGAATCCTAGGGGTTGGGGACCAGAGTGAGTCCTAGGACTGTCCCCACCTTGTCACTGGTCTTCCATAAGCTCAGAAAAGGAACTTCACCTTCCTCGAAATTACAGCTCCACCTATTTGCTGCATAAGGAGCAAAGGGAGACGAGAAATTTGTGAAGAAGGAGCTCGTGGCTTTTATTGATCTTTCTTCAGCCCATCACAGGAACCCAATGTGGATTAACTTGCAGAGATTCAGCTCCAACTCCCAGTTCCTGAATTCTGCACCAAGCTGCATTTTAGCACCGCTGCCGGGGTTGACATAAACAGCCTCCTGTCAAAAGAGACGAGTTTCTGTCACCCAGACAGGGCCGCTCCAGCACGACTCTGCGTCTTGCAATGTTATGGGCACCCTTCCCGTTGAGGACGTTGTCGATGTGTATATTTATGATGACAGGTTTCTGGCAGATGCAAGTAACATGTCCTGAGGACGCAGCCCCTTCCTCATTTGCATCCTGGCCCCATGAGGGCTGGCCACAGCCCTGATCACGGAAACCAGTGTTCCCTGCACAGCCCATCTCCTTCTTCTTTAAAACCCTGAATTGTGTGGCTTATCTCAAAAGCTCCCTGGCATCTTCAGGGAATGCCGCATCTCCCCTGTTTTCTCTCCCAGGCAGAACCATCTTAAGAAGCCCCAAACTGGTCAAATCACATTCCTCGTAGCTTTTCTCCTGGACCTGTAGTTGATGCTAGTGATCTGGCAATTGTGGGGAGATTATTTATTATTTTAAAATTTTCTTTTATTACAGTATAGTTGATTTACAATGTTGTATCAGTTTCTGCTGTATAGCAGAGTGACCCAGTCATACATGCATATATATATATATATATATATATATATATATATATATATATACATCCTGTAAATTGTTTTAACTCATCTCTATGAACAGTTACTGTCTCATTCAAGGTGTGCAGTAGAAATCTGGGAGATTTGGGAACTGGTGTTTGCTTAGCTCTCTGCCTTATAGGTGCATATACAAATGGTCCTAGGATGTCTGCTGTCCCTGTAGTATGAGGGTGGAAAGCCCTCAGAAACTCAGGATCTGTGTCAGCTTCCATTAAGTGAACACCTCAGTATCTGTCGACTTTTACTTAAAATTGAACTGAAGGCTGTCACCGATGGTGGCTGCCTTTAAGACATCTTTGTGTAAGAGCGAGCATGGCTGCGTCTGTCCCATTCAAAGCTCCCTTAGCAGACAGAGGTGCTGCCTCTTGAATTAGTCAGGTTTTCTCACTGACTGCCCCCTACAGTCAAGTCTTCTGCCATGTTGACTGTGTTTCCAGGTTCTTTTTTGCATTTGGTTCTTGGTTAAGATTCTGGTACCTCTCCCTCATCAGCTCCCGCTCTTTCTCAGCGTCCCCTCGTCAGCCCCCCGTATCTTACGTGCCTGTCCGCACCTCTTCATCACCACCCGCACAGTTCTGGGTCAGCTCAGCCATCTGCAGCTAAGAGGGGGCAGATCCTAATTAGAAATGCAGACAGATGCCAGGAGCAAGTGAAGGAGTTGACAGCAGGGACTAAGACGTGCAGGGGCCCAGCCTAGCCTCTTTCTGGAGTCGGAGTGGTATTGCCGGAAAGGTGGCAGGAGGCTTCTGGCACTAATACCCCTTGCACGCACCTTATCTGTGACAGAGGCATCAGTGCTACCCTACTTTTCAAGTCTGAAAGTTTACAATCGCCGTCAGTGCCCTTTCCCCTCTGCCACAAATCCCACTTAAGCACCCCGGCCCAGCGGTCCTCTGTGTCCTTCCTCTCCCTCTCGCTTCTCTGACCCCATCCTGGTCCAGCTGTCCAGGAAAGTTCTGCAGGAAAACTCTCTGAACCTCCTGCCTGCCCCTCCTTTCTTCTTCCAGGTCATAGCATCTTACAGCCACTTGTCCAACGAGTTCCTGGCATCTCCCCTACCTCCTCTTTGCCCACAAAACCAAGGGCCAACACTGGCCTCTTCCAGACACCCCATAACTTGACCCTGTCCCTGCAACCCTGCTTCCCAGGGCTGCTACCCAGCGAACCAGCCCAGCACTCTTCCTCAAGCATCGCATACCCATGTCGGACTTGGAGTTACGCTGTGTTCCCTGGGGCTACAATGCTCTTCCCTCTCTGTAGACAAATCCAACCGGTTCTTGTTGGTCCAGCCCAAGTCTTACCACCTCTGCCATGAGACTTTCTCCTGACGTCTGAGCCGCCACTGATTTCCAGTAGCACGCGTTACCTTTATATAGTTTAGCGATACATCTTAACCCCTAGCTTTGCTACGCAGGGTTTATGTGGAGGATCGCTCTGTTGTTTATTGCCCAAACTAGGACAATTTTGAGAGAGGAAAGAGTGCTGTTAATCACCAGAACGACAGACATTTTGAACTGTCCCGGGCAAGTCAAGATATGTAGTCAGCCTACTTGTGTTGGGGTATCTTGTCTCCCCAGCAAGGCTGGAAGCTCCTCTGGGGCAAATCTTACACGGGAAATACTCGCTTTGCATATTCCTCGGCACATGAAGCAGTGATGCTCGCATACTTAAGGGAGGAGGGAAAGCGGGGTGGAGGGAATCCGGCAGTCACCTTTTTAAGAAAAAGTGACTTTTTAAGAAAAGGGTGTCTTAAAAACTGAAACACAGCTCCACCACATCAGACGCTTGCAAGGCATGGATAACAGGATACACGCACCACTTCTCCATGACAAGTTGGGGGAGGGCAGCTGGAATGCGAGAAGGCAGAATATAAGTGTGAAGATTAGAAGAAACAACAGCCACAGAAAAGCAAGTGGTACAGATAATCAAGGATGGTACAGATCCTGTCGGTCAGAACCGTGAAGGGGATCCTGCATACAAAGCCCAGCTGGTGTTCCGTGAGGCCCCTGAGAGCCCTGGCTGTCCTTCAGTGTCAAAGAGCAGCCTCTGCAATTCCCAATACAGAAAGTTTGCTGCATTTTGATTCCTGCCAGAAGAGGAATCACCTCCAAAGGGTGTGGAGTTTTGACTCAAGTAAACCCCAAAATGGAATTTCAAAGTAGGTTAAATGTGCAATTTTCTGTTTTTACCATCACAAGACTCTTTTTTTTTTTTTTTTTTTTTTTGCTTTTTAGGGCTGCACCCACAGTGTGTGGAAGTTCCCAGGCTAGGGGTCGAACTGGAGCTGTAGCTGCTGGCTTACACCACAGCCACAGCAATGCCAGATTCAAGTCACATCTGCTACCTATACCATAGCTCATGGCAGTGCTGGATCCTTAACCCACTGAGCAAGGCCAGGGATTGAACCCGCATCCTCATGGGTAATAGTTGGGTTACTGTAGTGCTGAGCCACAATGGGAACTCCAGCAACGCTTCTTGATACAATAGTACACTCACCCCATCCCTGTGTGTTTTTTTAGCATCCATCATCCTAGCACTTTGGTGCCTCAAAGAGAAGGTGTCAAGGAAAAGCATGAAGATTATTTTTATTGCGGCCTCAACATAAGCCCCAAATTTTCTTAAAGCCAATCTCAGTTAGAAGGGAGTTGTCGCCCTTAGAAATGAAGAGGAAATTTAGGCAGACAATTCTCCAAAGACATGCAGATGGCAAATAAACACATGAAAAGATGTTCAACATCGCTCCTCATTAGAGAAATGCAAATCAAAACCACTATGAGGTACCACCTTACACCAGCCAGAATGGCCATCATCAAAAAGTCTACAAACAATAAGTGCTGGAGAGGGTGTGGAGAAAAAGGAACCCTATTACACTGTTGGTGGGAATGCAAATT
>PVHT020000059.1:2931665-3035570 GCA_004024745.2 Catagonus wagneri
TACCATTTGATCCAGCAATCCCACTCCTGGGCATCTGTCCAGAGGAAACCATGATTCGAAAAGACACATGTACTCCAGTGTTCATTGCAGCACCCTATGCAATAGCCAGGTCATGGAAACAACCTAAATGCGCATCGACAGAAGAGTGGATAGGGAAGATATGGTACATACACACAATGGAATATTACTCAGCCATTAAAAGGAACGAATTACCAACATTTATAGCAACATGGATGGACCTAGAAATTATCATGCGAAGTGAAACCAGTCAGACAATTAGACAGCAACACCCAATGCTACCACTTACATGTGGAAACTAAAAAGACAGAGTGAACTTCTCTGCAGAACAGAGAATGACTCACAGACTTTGGAAAACCTTGGTTTTTCAAATAAGACAGTCTAGGGGGTGGGGGGATGCACTGTGGGTTTGGAACACAAAATTTATCAAATTGACTTGTGACAATTTATGTGCACCTATAATTGAAATAAAATCCATTAAGTTAAAAAAAGAGAAATGAAGAGGAAATTTAAAAAGCCTCGCTCTGGGGTATCCGCCCTGCGCTAACGCCTGGCATCTTCACTCTGCAACAGCCACAGGTAAATGAAGCAGGGAAGGAGGGCGTGTCGCTCTGCTGGCCTGATCCCCGCGGGCGAGACCCGCGTCACCCCCGCTGCTCTCCCAGCTCATTCCTGCCCTTCCCGCCTTAGCCGTCAAGGACGCGAGGAGGTGGCCGTGAGGGATGGGATGGTCGCCGAACTTCCCAAATGTGTCATACGTAGGTAACTCGTTCTGGTTCCGGGGCTGTTACTGGCTGGCGGATGGCCTCGGGACCTCATGGAATGACTTTGAAAGTTCACGTGCCAAGAAACCGTGGCTTTAAAAGCCGAGAGGACAACTCAGCACTTTTCCCCCTTCGTTTCTCCAAAGAGCAGATAAGCAGAAACGTTCCGCGAAGCAGCGCTTAGGCGTACGTGTGATTTTAAGCCACTGCCCACCCATCTGAACTGATGATTCCCGATCTTTTCAGCTTTGCCTCACTTGAGCCTCTCAGTTCCTGATCTCTGAAATAAATGAGTTCTACTATTTCCAAGATGCCTTCCAAGTAGAATTTCTATAAATCTAAGATCCTGAAACACTTCGCTATGCCAAAAAAGGGGGTACATAGTAAAACTCCCCTCCATCAGAGCGGAATTACTAACTCTGGTTATTAACCAAATCTTAATATGTAGCAGGTATAATTTATCCCCTTGAGAGACGCCAGGCACCCGAAGCAAACGTGTTCCAGCACAGCCAGCGGGGGGGGAGGTGTTCTCGGTGTTTCCCACGAGCTGTATCACTGATGAGCCCTGCGGAGGGCTTTCTTAAATCCAAGTAAATTAACATTAACTCCAGTTAATGTGAGACACCACCAAAGGCATGTCCTTTCAGACAGAGACATGGCTGCGGCACAGACTGCACCAAGGGAGACCGGTTTTGTCTGCTGCGCCTCTCCTCCGGGCTACTCTGGCCTCGAATCTTTGAGAATAGCTATGATTCCACAGGATCATTCAGGCCTCCACCAAGTCCCACCCGTTTGGGGACAATTTAAGGAACATCGAGGATTGTAGATTTACTCCCAATTCTGCCTCTTCAGGTCTTGAAACCTTACCTTCTCTTAACAAAGAAAATAAAGTAAGGCTTGGCTAATTTTTCGAGTCTCTTCCAGTCCAGAAATTCTGTGGTTCAGTAAATTTTGTCCAAATTCTCATAATTAAATAAATATGCCCGGGAGTCAGTTTTATGGATCCATGGAGTCCTTTCCATTACAGCAGCCGACTGAAAGTTACAGCCCTGTGCAAGGACCGGCACTAATGCACCAGTTACTTGATGGTCAGCTGTTGCTGTCCTGGACCAGCTGACTGGCCTGCAGGCCCCTGCGCACACACAATTCAGCAGGACCTTCTGATTCCATCAGTATCTTGTTGGCATTCCGCTATTGTTTGCACGACTCTGTCTCCTTTACTTTGAACCTAAAGACTTCGTATTTAGGCACAACCACTGGTGAAGTTCACTAAGTCTTATTGTTAAATCAACCCAGAAATGAACTCCGGGACTCAGGGTCTTACAAGACTGGTGGCTATTTACTGAAGAATTTCTTCCTTCATTTTTTTTCAAGTTAAGTCACAGACCAGAGAAAAAGGGTTTCTCAGATTATTCTTTTGCAGACCATACCTTTATGCTGCCTTTTATGCCGAGAGAGAACAGGAGAGCTGTGGTCTCTGCCCTTTCTGAGTCTATAGACAATCCGACGATGGTATTATTTTAAAACCACTGGTTAACGAACTCGGGAGGCCTAGCCTGAGAAGGTGGCAATTCAGCTGGGACCTGTGGGATGATGGATTGGCCTTCGCCTGTTACTCCCAGCAGGCAGATCAGCCAGTCTTCTCCTGGCTCTTGCAAAGGAAGCTTTTGGTACCCATCCCAAGAGAGAATGTGCGTTAGGCATACACGTGAGACGGGTCAGTACTGGTGTTGCTCATCCTGGGAGCAGGTTCCTCATTTGCTCCTAGACTGATTGAAGAGCGGCATCTGCCCCCAGGAGCAGCATGCAGTCTAGAGGCCAGATGGGCACATTCCTCTTCATCCTGGATGCATTGAAGACATTTTCCAAGATAGCTTTTCTCTGCATCTTACCACTGAGATCGAAACCAGATGTTAGTTTTCACTCCCACCCCACTCCTTTATTTTTTTAAGAATCAAAATATTCCATCACCAGACTCTCTCTTTCTCCTTGCTGCTCCAGAGTAAGGTGAAGTTGGTATGACTCTTCCCTGTTCGTGTTATTTTTCCTTTCTGCCTAAGTGTGTATCCATCCATCACACTTACTATTATTTTGTGAGTGTGTGAGTCCGCATACATGGCCTCATACTGTACCTCTGCATGCTTGCGCCTCTTTTTTTTCAGGATTTATCCATAGCAATACATTATAAATCTAGTTTATTCATTTCAGCTGCTCACTGCTGTATAAAGGAAGATCTTTCTTTCCCCACCCTTCTGCTAAGAGACAGGTTGGTTCTCCTTTTTCCGGGCTCCCCGTGGTGGGCGCCTAAAGCCGTTAGTGGAATTGGGTCTCGGAGTAGAGCCATCATCTGTGTCACTAGCCATTGCCAAGTGGTCCACTAAAGGGACCAGTATCATTTAGACATCAAACAGCAATGGATACGAAATCCCATTTTTCCTCATTCTTGTCAACTTACGGTGTTAACAAATTTCACTCTTTGCCGGTGTGATTGGTTTCAAATGGCACCTCAGTGATAAATTCCCTATTAATGAGGCTGAGCATTTCGTATGTATTACTATTTGATTATCGTCCTCTGTGAATTTCCATCCTTTTCCTGCTTTTCATTAGGTCGTTGTTGCCTTATTGGCTTGCATGAATTTTTTGTCAGTTATAGGCGTTAAATACATTTTTCTCATTTTCCAACTTGTGAAAACTTTGCCCACAAAATCCTTTATCATACCCAAAGATTAGATTTAACAGTCAGATAGATTACTTTATGCTTTGTGCATTTCTTGTACCCTTTTTTAGAAATTCTTCCTGCCCTGATTAGGTAATGGTAGCCCCTCACCCCCACCGCTAAGAGTTTTTAAGTTGTGTCTTTCATGTTCAGGGCTTCTCTCCACCTGGAATTTACTTTGGCCTAAAATGTGAGGGAGGGATTTAATGTGTTTTTCTCCATGGGTAGTAAATCGTTTTAACACCATGCCTTTTTTTTTGTTTTGTTTTAAACACGAATAAGACTAAGCTCCCTTTTTCCGTGTTCACACTTGATCTCTCATCTACCTCTGAGCCGCTGCTACACGGTTCTCACTCGCCTGGCACTGCGGTAATTCTTCCTGTTCTTCCTACAGGCCGCGCCCTACTTTTCCTCCCCTGCGCCTCCCGTCCTTTCCTTCCACATTTAGTTTTTTCTTCCTCAAGAACAGCCTTTAGTGATTCTTTGAATGAGGGTCTGTGTGGCGTAGTCTTTCAGTCTTTGTTCTGAAAATGCCTTTATTTCACTCTCACTGTGCATACACCCAGGCTCCCTGGAGGGCCGTGTCCCTCTCCCTGGCTTTACCAAGGCCCCAGGGCCCCTTGCTGTGGGGGGGGCGGTTGATGATCCCACAGACTCGCCTGGTCCTCTGCCTTGTGTGGTTGAAGGCACCACCAGCGTCCGCGGCTCTCCCATGGAAGTGTTACCTGAGCCGTCAGTTTGCTTCTCTGGAGAACTCAGTCATTATTCTTGTCCAGAATCCGTGTGCCCGTGTACAACTTTAAATTAAAAGTTAAATAATTTATATGGAAAATACTCCCTACTAGGCAGTGCCGTCTTGGGCCAGTTAATCAGCCCACCCGAACTTTGAGTTTGTCAGCTGTCATGTGGGGTCACGACAGAGGTTTGGGCTAAGATTAACCGAGAGAGACAGTGCTTAGCCCAGGGGCGGCCTCAAGATAATAGCGCTGAACGAGTCAAAGGAAAGAGGGAGATGCCGGAGGGGTGCTGGCCGTGTTCTGCTCACTGGGATGGGAGGAGGTGGGCGCAGCCTGCAGGGAACCTGGTCTCTGCACCAGCGGGCTAGTCCCCAGCTCCCTCTCCACCTGCGTATCCCCAGGGCCCCACCGCGGACAGTTCTCTTTCTCACCCTCCTTCCTGGCCCCCATGAGCTCTGGGAGTTTGGCAGGTCCCGTAAGGACCTCACTTTCAGTTCTGCTTGATGTAAACCTTCATTTCCGCTCGTCTGTCTGAGCAGAAGCTAAAACTGAGCCAACAAATCAGAAGCTGGGCTCTCACCGCTGGCTCAAGTTTTAACCCTTAGTGAGTTTCTAATCTCACATCTGGAGCTCAAGTATTCTGCTGCTCCAGAATAAAACTTCCACAGATCTCCTGATTTCTTTTTTTTTTTTTTTCTCTTTAGGGCTCCACCTGCAGCATATGGAAGTTCCCAGGCTAGGGGTTGAATTGGAGCTGCAGCTGCCGGCCTACACCACAGCCACAGCAACACCAAATCCGAGCCACATCTGTGACCTACTTTGCAGCTCACGGCAATTTCCAATCCTTAACCCACTGAGTGAGGCCAGGGACCAAACCCACATCCTCATGGATACTAGTTGGGTTTGTAACCCGCTGAGCCACAATAGGAACTCCCTTCTCCTAAGTCTTAAATTGTTTGTGTGATCCAGTGGCTTTCTTTTAACCTCCATGCCATATCCTGCTTTTTCCAGCATTAAGAGCCAGCAAAGCCCACACAAAGAGCCCTCTAGGAACTACCGTGTGAACAGAGAGCTGTGTGGAGAACACGGCCAAGCCCCTCTGTTCTCATCACGTCGTGTTCAGACACGCTACACACTGCCGTGTTCACCGACGATCATATTAGAGGCCGCACTCCCCGTGAAGGATGAACACAGCCACCTGCAGCTTCTTCATCACGTAGATACAATTAAAGGGCACGGCTTGAACGAATGCAAGCATCCGAGCAAAGTCATTATTCCCATACAGATCAGACTGAACCTTTACCATTTCCCTGGAGACTTCACATACTCTTGGGACCTCAGATTAGATTAAGGCGAGTGGACGCTTCCAGTCTTTTACTTAGTTTCACTGTCGGCCTTCATCCGCCTGTTCAGATGATTTGGACTTGTTTAAAATGATCCCTTGCTTCTCCTTAATAAAATTAAAATAAGAGAGGAGGCAAATTTCTTTTTAGGACCTCTTGCATTCTAGGGATAAAGGCAAATTGTTCTACTATGATTCTTAATGACCCACTATTAACATAGCAGGAAACCCAGAGCATTAATGCAATATCTCTTTTCACATCATTACTCCTAATGGAACTGTTACCAGGCTAACAGCTTGACCTTTAGCTATAGATTCAGATAGCAAAACTACATCCTGCTTCTTCGGTTCCTCTCTCCACAGAACATATGGGCGTTTTCAGAGCAACACAGCCAGCGGCAGTCCTCTGGCCCTGTTCTCAGGCGTCATCTGCACGGGTAACAGAAAGAATGGGATTTTACCCTCTGTAGGTAGATCCTAGTTAAAAGTGTCTCTTCAGGTTGAGTGTAATCCATAAACTAGAATGTCAGTAATACGCCTCAGGGAAACGTTTGTTTGTAGAGATATTTGGGGGTAAGCTGAATGCTTTGCCTTCAAAAGTCTCAAATGCAGACCCAGAAGGCAGTGATGATGTCCCTGGTTTCTTGTTTTCTCTGAAACAAGAAAGGTAAGTTTTCTCTGAAAGGAGAAAAAGAACCCCAAATTGTTGCCTTTTTAATGAGCAGCAGAATACTTGAGCTCCAGGTGAGATAGATCTGCCAGGAAGCTGCTCACAGAGCTGTGGGGGCCGGCGGTGGGGGGCAGTGCTTCCCTCTGTTTCTCCTAAACTTGATCGCTGACACTCTCGTTGGCCAGAATCACTCTGATGGTCACATCATACAGATCTATTTTGTTAATTTCCAGTCTCTACTTCCCTAATGTGGCCTAATTTGGATCCGTGCGTCTCCCAATCTAAGAAGAGGGGGTTGCCATGGAAATTAATTATATAAATAATATTACAGGGAGGGAGATGTTTACCTGCTAAGACAGTGTATTTAGTCATTTCTGTGGTTCACATTCTCCTGTAAACAAATAAGGTGCCAAATGCAAATATTTTTTCCCTATTCATTAAAACAGGGTTTCAAGAACCTTTCGGCAATTCTCTGATTAAGAAGTGCTATCGTGGGCACCTGAATGTGATAAAACCTTGTTTCTCTAAATATATTCTATTAAGACTTCCTACTGGAGTTCCCCATGGGGCTTAGTGGGCTACAAACCGGACTATTATCCTGGAGGATGCAGGTGCGAGCCCTGGCCTCGCTCAGTGGGTTAAGGATCTGATGTTGCCACAAGCTACCATGTAGGTGGCAGATGTGGGTCGGATCCCGCGTTGCTGCGGCTGTGGTGTAGGCCGGCAGCTGCAGCTCTGATTCGACCCCTAGCCTGGAAACTTCCATATGCTGCAGTTGTGGCCCTAAAAAGACAAAAAAAAAAAAAAAATAGGCTTCCTACTGAGTCAGGCCCTTCTCCTTCACTTAGCCTCAGTGTGTGAGATCCTGTATTTACTTTCATTAGAAACAAGAGTAGAAATATGTTTACTCTTCAGCTGTTTCTGGAGTTCTCAGGGCAGGGCACTGCAATAAATGCTTTCAGGGAAACAAACAGAGACCCCCTAAAGCGGTCTGGGATCAGACCCAGGAGACTCAGAAGCACCCCCACCTCAGGGATGTCGTCTCTGCATCTCTCCCACGCGGAGACTACTTCCTCACGTGGCCCACGGGTCACTTACTGGGCAGCCCGGTTAACCTTCTCCCCGCAGGCCATCTTCTTTCTCCCTTCTCCTCATCTCCCCGCCGCTGCTCAGTCGGGGCTGGCAGGCGCCGGCCAGCAGCCCAGCCCGCGCCTTCCCCTCGCTCCCAGGCCCGCTGCCGTCTGGGACGAGGTCTCTGCCCACACGCGAGGTCCACGTGATCTCCCCGCCCCGGGCCAGTGTTCAGACCGCGTGCTCGCTGGCTTCACCTCCACTGCATTCAGCCCCAGGCTGCTGAGCGGACGCCCTTCCCTCGGCCCACGCGGGAAACCCCGCCACGTACTCCCAGTTGCGCCTGTTCCCTGGCGCCTCGTTGCCAACCCAGCTGCTCCTTCCACTCGCTGACCTCCGTGGGTTTTCCCAAGTCGGAGCCATTTTCTGGCTTCTCTTGCTTCCTGGAGTTGGGTGGGAAGGAAAGGAGGGCGAAGATAGCTGGAATGCACCCCGGGGGCACCCTCAATGCTTTGCATCCGGGCCTCCTGCCAAACCTGACCCTTGACCGCCCCCCCCCCCCCGCCCCCATCTTGGGTCCCCGCCCCGACCGGAACCTCCAGGCGCCCTGGAGGAAAGAGCCGCCCCACGGTCACTGCCACCACGAGCTCGCAGGCCTCCCTCCTGCTGTGTCGTCCCCTCCCTCCTGTTCCTGCTCTTCTCGGGGCGGTTCCACACCTTCCCACAGCCCCTCGCTGAGCTCACCCAGGCGTCGGGAGCGGTGATGACTCTGACCTCCAGCCACTTCCGACTCCAGCCCAGGCTTCCCTCCTCCGCTGTGGAGGGGGACCTTTTCCTCCCGGTGGAGAGGACCCCGTCTCTCTCCCGCATCCCGGCCCCCACTGGTCCTCTGGTGTGTGGCTCCGTTGCTGTCCCCTCCTCCCTGGATCCTTCACCCCTGGTGCTGGCCCCGGCCTTCCTCCTCCTCCTCTTCCTCCCCACCCCGCACCGAGCCTGGTGTCTGCCGTGTCACCTGTGGCCACCCCCCTCCAAGGCCCTTGACTCTCACCCCTCCTTCCTGGCCGTCTCGCACCCTGGTCCCTCTTTGTCGTACTCACACACACGCCACACCCCGCCTCCGCAAGACCTCCGGCCCGGTTCTCCCTCCCGGACTCCTGGCCTTAACTCCTTTGCAACACGGGGGTCGCTCTGCTCCACTCTTGGCCCAGCGTTCCATTCACGCGAAACCTTACCCCAGGTCACTTTTCTTCTCTTGTTTTAACAACCACACATGTGTTTGTGCTCCTCAAACCCGTGTCTTGAGCCAGGTCCCTGTAGACTTGTCTACTGGAATCCCTGCTCACTGTGCCCTCACGGGAGCTCCGCCGACGCCTGCAACTCAGGCTTCCAAGCCACGCCTAATACATCTGGCCGGTCCCCTCACAGACCTTCCTCCTGCATTTCCCAGGTCCTGGGATTCTCCAGAAACGCGCGTCCCGGCTCTGTCCTAGTTACCCCTCCCCTCCTGGCCAGCACCGTCCCCGACTGATGACCGTGGAGTGCCTAGCGCTGCTCCCACTCCGGCACATCTGCCCGCCCCTTGCTGCCACGCATCTCTTCCCACACACCTGCACGGGCGACGTTTGTACAGTCGGCCCTCCGTGTCCGCAGGCTCCGCACCTGCAGGTTCAACCAACTGCCAATCGAGAATATTTGGGAAAAAAAATTCCAGAAAGTTCGCAAAAGCAAAACAGAAATTTGCCAGGTGCAGGCATCTGGTTACACAGCTTTTACGTTGTCTTCGGTCTTACAAGTAAACCAGAGATGATTTAGCGCTTACGGGAGGATGTGCCTCAGTTGTATACACGGGAATTTTGGCGCCCATGGGGGTCCTGAAACCCATCCCCCCAGATCCCAAAGGATGGTGGTTTATGACATTTCGCCCCTTCTTTCATATTCTTTGCTTAGAATAAATTTCGAGACGATTACCAGTCTAAAGGATGACAGTTTTATGTCTCTCATTATACAGTCCCATCTTATTTCCCAAAAGAGTTTTGCCAGTTTATGCCAACAGTCATATCTGAAGGTGCCCGATCCACACACTTGCATCAATAGTAAGCATTAGCTTCACTGTTTTTCTAATTTAGTGGGTGTAAAGTGTGGTTTGCGACTTGGGGTTCCCTGATGTTTCTTGCTAGGTATACTTTATCGTTTTATCTGTGGAGACTTGAAGTCGCTCTTTTATTAGGCATGAGCTCTTCCTGCGGTGGTCAGTTTGGTGCAGCTCGATCTTCACATTCAAGTGCAATGTTTATTTTTCATTCAGTAGAAATGTTGCAGTTTTATGTGGCTGAAGCTGTCAACAATTTCTTCTGTCCTTTCTTTTTATTTATTTATTTATTCTTTTTAGGGCCGCACTCGGGGCATACGGAGGTTCCCAGGCTAGGGGTCGAATCGGAGCTATAGCCTCCGGGCTACACCACAGCCACAGCAACGTGGGATCTGAGCCACATCTGTGACTTTCACTACAGCTCACGGCAACTCCGGATCCTTAACCAGCTGAGCGAGGCCAGGGATCGAACCCGAGTCCTCATGGATGCTAGTCGGGCTGGTTAACTGCTGAGCCACAATGGGAACTCCTGTCCTTTCTTTTTAAAAGAAACTGTTAGAAGGTTAAAATTATTATTATTACTATTATTATTATTATTTTTTTTTTTTTGCTTTTTAGGGCCACAGCTCTAGACTCCAACCTCTACCACAGCTCACAGCAACGCCAGATCCTTAATCCGCTGAGCAAGGCCAGGGATTGAACCCACGTCCTCATGGATACTAGTTGGGTTCATTACCACTGAGCCATAATGGGAACTCCAAAATTACAAATATTTTAGGAGTTCCTGTCGTGGCTCAGTGGTTAACGAATCCGACTAGGAACCATGAGGTTGCAGGTTTGATCCGTGGCCTCGCTCTGTGGGTTAAAGATCTGACGTTGCTGTAGCTGTGGTGTAGGTTGCAGACGCGGCTCAGATCCCGCGTTGCTGTGGCTGTGGCAAAGGCCGGCAGCTACAGCTCTTGTTAGCTCCCTGGCCTGGGAACCTCCATATGCCGCGGGTACAGCCCTAGATAAGGCAAAAAGACAAAAAAAAAAATTACGAATATTTTAAATAACAAGGAGGCAGTGTGCCGTGAGTGAGTAGCAGGCCCTGACCTTACGGCGGGGAGCAGGTTGAAAAATGCTCAGGGCTGAAGCGTGAGCAGAAATTCCAACCCCAGCGCCACGTGTGCTGTCACACGCCACTGTGTGCCTGCGGGGAGAGAACTGTCGCCCCTCCCTTTTGTCCTGTCACAGGACTCTGCAGGGTTTCCCTCTGTGCTTACTAGGTAGCTCTTTCCGAGGGGCTGCTAGTAGAAGACGCGGGAGGCTGACCCAGGTGGAACCGGAACGTGCCCTGAGACCCAGCTGCACTGCGTCTGTCTCGAGTGCCGATCGAGTCAGCGGCAATCAGCACGGGAATGCCATCTTTTTGTGTCATTTCTCACTCAGTTTTTGTTTTTTTTTTGATATTCTTTCACTTATTTTTCTACATTTTTAGAGTTTTTTTTTATTAGAGCATAGTTGATTTACAGTGTTGGATCAGCTTCTGCTGTACATACAGCACAGTGACCCAGTCACACACACGCAGGCATTCTTTTTCTCATACTGTCCTGTCACGCTGTGTCCCAAGAGACTGGACACGGTTCCCCGAGCTCTACAGCCGGACCCCACTGCTTATCCAGCCTAAACACACTAGTTTGCATCTACCAACCCCAAACTCCCCGTCCATCCTCCTTCCTCCGCTCTCCCCCTCTCCTAGTAGATTTTGAGTTCAGCCACCACCGAGAAGTGAAATGTGTTCATACATTTGCAGAATTCTGACCCGGGGCCAGTGGACCCCTAGAAGCATTTTCTTCTCTGTCCGTAAGACACACATACACACGCGGATGTGGCGCAGTCAGAGAGCGCTGCGTAGAACTGCATGGCACTGCCCGCCGGTTCCATTTGGAAGCAGGGGACAGGTACCGTAAGCTGAGTCCTTCCATCCTCACCAAGGGAATGTTGCGTGGAATTTGAGACTGTCCGCTGCAGAACTGACATCTTTTAGAAATACGCTCTTCTCTTCTTCTTCTCGGGATTATGTTCCTATTTCAGATCTGCACTTTTTATTTGTAAAAATATTTACCAATATGTCACATTTTCTTTCAGTCTTCACGGAAAAATACTGCACTGCTAATCACGTGGATAAACTTCCTGGCCCAAGAGACTGGGTACAGATTCTACAGGATCAAATCAAACTGGCCAGAAGAAGGTTAAAAAGAGGCTCAGGTATGAATTAGCTGCAAGAAAATAATTGCAGAAGCCCTGTATTGAATTCTTAGATGATGCAAAGTACAATTCTTTTGCTCTAGGATACTTCATTGTCTTTTGCCTTTTGAAGGAGAAACATTTTCTTTCTTTCTTTTTTTTTTGGCTGCACCTCTGGCATGTGAAGTTCCCAGGCCAGGGATCGAACCCAAGCCACAGTTGCAACTGTGCCACAAGCTTCGGCAGTGCCAGATCCTTAATGCACTACTCCACCAGGGAACTTCCAAGGAGCAGGTTTAAATAATATACTCTGGTCTTGTATTTTAAAATCTTATTCAAATGATTTTGAAATTCACCTTAAGATTAAATAGTGGGAGTTCCCTTTATGGCTCAGCGGTTAATGAACCTGACTAGGATCCATGAGGATGCAGGTTCGATCCCTGACCTCGCTCAGTGGGTTAAGGATCCAGTGTTGCCGTGACCTGGGGTGTTGGTCGCAGACGCAGCTCAGATCTGGCATGGCTATGGCTGTGGCTGTGGCGTAGGCCAGCAGCTGCAGCTCCAATTGGACCCCTAGCCTGGGAACCTCCGTGTGTCCTGGGTGCAGCCTTGACAAGCAAAAAAAATTAAATAGTGGAGTCAGGCCACTTACTTTTAATAATACAAATGACAAGGATCGCTAATCTCTTTGGTGGTCTTTCTTCTGTATGAAGTGAGGTCTCTCTTTTGTGACTTGTTCTATTTCCCATTTGTTTGGACTGGCATGACTTTATAAAAAAAAGTACTAGTTGCTTAAGATAAAAAATGATCATCCTAGCACACGAAACACAAAGGGATTCTAAGTCAAATATTTATTTCTTTTTTATTTTTACTTTTTAATCTGGACTTGGCCATTCTGGGATAATTCTTCCAGGGAAACTGAACACCAGTTGAATTATTGACTGTTTAGATTTGGTCATTCGAAGTCTTTGTCTCCCCAAAGTGACAGTGGGACAATTTACCAATGAAGAATCCCCTTTGAGGTCAGTTTTCTGCCATGATGTAGGAATAATCATCTCTAGGAAGCCACAGACCTCTCCATATTATTTAAAACAAAACAAAACAAAACAAAACAAAAAAAACAGTTCCTGCTGAAACCTCAGGACCGCTGGCCTGCTCAGAGCCTTCTGTGCCCCTGTGGCTGCGGTGAGAGTTACGGAGATGGATTTTAGATGCTAGAATGTCACGCTCCGGGAGGCCACGGAGGTCCAGAGGCCATGAGAAGAGCAGCAGCTGGAATACAGCCTCAGCGTGAGCTGGAGTAACCGTGACCAAGTCCCCCGAGGAGCATGGTCTGGGGGGAGGAGGGCTCAGGGCTCAGGCTGGGAGTGCCCTCCGTGCGACCAGACACCAGACACCAAAGGCCCAAGTGCTTTTTCAGTGTGAAAAACCTCACAGTTCTGCAAAAGTAGCTAGCAGGACTCCAAACTGTCCAGCTAGGTGTAGATTTTTTTTTTTTAATTAAAAATCTTTCTTCCCCCTTTTTTAACCAGTTGACTTTTTTTTTTTTTTAATAGCTGCACCTATGGCATATGTAAGTTGCCAGGCCAGGGATTGAACCCAGATCCTTTAACACACTGTGCCAGGCCAGGGATCGAACCCACACTTCCACAGCAACCCAAGATTCTTAACCCGCTACACCTCAGCAAGAACTCTGCCTGTTGATCTCTTTTACGCTTAACTGATGCTCTTTTTATAAAGAGCAACGGACAACTTATATTTTTCACTGGTGAACAAATAGATTATTGCGTTAGGTAACAAGTCACAGTGCAGTCGGTTTTCAGGGCTCACGTCTGCTCTGGACGACGGACAGGTCACTCAGTCCTTCTAATCTTCGGGTCCCAACATGACGTGGACTTAAACAGAAGACCTGCTTCAGAGCTGTCCTGGAGCTCCAGACACCTGTCGCACGTGGATGTCTTTATCAGTGTCGCCAGTGTACTTGGTGCAAGATGTGTGTCTTCATACGCCCTGCTTGGCATGAAGGTCATTGAGGCAGCCAGGTGTTGTGTCCTCAGTCAGGGGACCGGCCAGCCTGCTGTGCTGGGGCGGCGCTTTGCTCTTATTGTCCTGGCGTGATTATCAGCAACTGCCCTCTCGCTCTCAAAGGCGCTCAGGCTCGGACAGTAAGTGACGTGCTCCCCGTCCTCAGTCAGTCTCCCAGTTTGCACTGCATCCTCTCCCGCATCTCCAAATCACCGCAGATCAATGCGGCATGGTTCAGTGGAGAGAACAGTTCTGCTTTC
Source organism: Catagonus wagneri (assembly GCA_004024745.2). Classification (NCBI taxonomy): domain Eukaryota; kingdom Metazoa; phylum Chordata; class Mammalia; order Artiodactyla; family Tayassuidae; genus Catagonus; species Catagonus wagneri. The sequence continues at coordinate 2,945,587 of PVHT020000059.1, forward strand.
TTAGCTCTGACAGCCACTTGCAATTTCCTGGGAACCTGGACAAACTTCTCGACTTCTCGGAGCCTCGGGTTCCCATCGATCCAGCTCTCGGTGCTCTCAGAGTTAAAATTAGATAATGTCAGTATTGCCACCAATAAAGAGCGTAGTAACGCTCAAGAAATGCTCCCTCCCCTTTGCCAACCAAAAACAAAACAAGGCAATTCCTTTGTCCTCGCAGGCCTTAAAACCACTGCCATGTCTTCCTCCCAACGTTGTTGGTCAGATTTCTTCCAAAAGGGTCTGCGTTCCCCGAGTCCGCTTCCGGCGTCGGGCCGCTGAGGGATCTACCGCCTTCGCCCTCCGCGCCCCTCCCCCCGCAGCAACCCTGGCTGCGCTCACGTCCAGTGATCAGATTTCACTTGTTTATGTTAACACTTGACTTCCATACTGATTTTTACCCTGTCAAGTCTCATCCTTCTTTTTCTCCCCCCCCCCTTTTTTTTTTTTTTAAATTGTATGGCCACACCCACAGGATGTGCACATTCCACAGCCCGGGATTGAATCTGAGCTACAGCTGTGGCGGTGGCAACCCCGGATCCTTTGACCCACTGCGCCCTGGCTGGGGACTGAACCCGCATCTCCACAGCAACCTGAGCTGCTGCAGCCAGATTCTTAACCCACTGTCCCATAGAGAGAACTCCAAGTCTCATCCTTTTTGAAACTCTCTTCCCTCGCCGGGTCTTGTGATCTCATTCTCCTGGTTTCTCCTCCAAATTCCCCATCAGCACCTTTGGTCCCCTTCCCCGCCTCTTCCCCTCTGCCCATCTCCTAAACCCAATGTCCTGGTTTCCATCCTTGGTGACTTTTCCCATTCTCCTTCTGAACCCTCCCTGGTGACTCACACTGTCCCATCATCAGTGCCCCCCCTGCCCCCGCAGAGTTCAGCCCTGGGCTTGGCCACATCCTGAGACCCTAGGCTTCATTCTCTGTGCCTCTGCTTATGAGATCTGGTCACCCCGCCTCTAATCAAACACTCCCAGCTTCCTGTCGTCCCCCAAACAAAACCCCTTCTACAGCCATCCCCCAGCCTGGCACGCATGGTTCTTCATGGTTAGGTGTCCCTCTCACCTCCTGCCATCGGCCACGCCAGCCTCTTCCCTGCTCCGAAATAAACTGGCCTCCCACACTCATGCTTTCCCTCTGCCTATGAAACACCGCAGCATCTCAAAGGTCACTTTCTCTTGGAGGCATCACAGGCGGCCCCTGGCACTTTGATCTTCTGCCACCTGCATAGGGACACACCTGTTTCCTCCATGAGCTCCTCAGGAGCAGAGGCTCCGTGTTTCTGGCCCAAGTATTTAGGACCGTGCGTGGCAAGGCACGGAGACACAGCAGTATTTGCTGAATGAAGCAACAACTCAATTAATGGAATAGAAGGGATGGCAGTCCACGGCGGAAACGTCTTAGCTCATCGCTGTCATGTGAGATCCTGAAGAATATTCCATCACTTCCTTCCTTGAGGTTCAGATGCTTCTGCCTCCCCTCCAGAACCCACAGGGTGGCCGTGTCCTGGGTATGCCTGTGGCCACTCACGTGGCAGCCAGTGTGCCCCTGCTTTCCCCCTCAAGCCCTTTCTCTCACCTCCCTGCTCGCCTCTCCTTAGACCTGCTCCCTCCTTGCCCAGCCTCCCCCGAAGGCTCAGAGTCTTGGGTCAGGGCTCGGGACCTCACTCTGGGTGGATTAACTGAGTAACACCTGGGAATGTAAAACCTCCTGCCAGCAGGCCTCTTATCTCTTCTCAGACTAAAGGTCCCTACAGACACCACACAAAGGCCCCTTTATTTCTCTGCCCCCTTAGATTTCAGGCTCCAGGCAAAGAGCTTCAGACGATTGACTGACAGGTGTTAAAAAGGACCGTAAGCCTGGGAGTAACCCACTTTGGGAGTAACCCCGTATTAAGCACCGGTGTCACACTGCTGCGTGTCCCTCAACTTTGCATCCCAGATCCCATCTCAGGTGTAAGCCTGAGCACTATCCTTGCTCAGGTATTAAGCTGGTCTTGCGTTGCCCGGACTCTGCACTGGCAGCTCTGACCGCTCTCAGTACGTAAGACTGTGTATCTCCCGGTTACTTTTCAGGGCAAGTTGTTGAGCCCAAAACACAAAGACCCTGAATGTAATACAGAGAGCTCTAGGATCTGTCAGAGCGAAGAGACCGAAATGCAATACTTAGTCCACGGAAAGGCAGAGGGCCAGAGCAGCGACCCAGCCCCCAGCTGCCCTGTGGTCCCCGCACACTGGTCCCAACTGCGCCACCGGCTTCTGGCCTGAGGCCGGCTGGCAAGTCTGCACCAGGTTCCTCTACACGGAGCCCCTCCTGTGCCCGGGGGGCGGCGGGAAGACACGGAGGGGAGGCCAGGGACCAGCGGAGCTCTTCGGGCGCCTGAGGGAAGAGGGCGGTCTAAATTCCCGATACCAGCGGTACTGAGGCTGCACAGGAAGGAGGAGGAGGGCGCGTTACGGAACCTGTGCCCCGAGCCGCGCCCGCTCCCACCTCGCGTGCCTGTTTGTACAGAGTGGGGCGCGGTCTCCCCCTTTCCTGTGGGAGCTTCTCCCCCCCTCAGATGATCATCTGCCCTGTTCCCGAGTTATCATCATATTTGATTCAGAGCACTTTCTCTTCTGACACTGGCTTCAGATTCTCTGCCTAGATATTTGTGACGGGCACCTTGGCAGTTTCCTCCCGCCCTTCTGGCAGCTTCTCTTAGTGTCTGAGAAGTGGAGGTGGCTGTAGGACAAAACTAACCCTGACACACAGACCCAGCGAGACCCAAAGCACGTCCGCAGTGACCTGCCCATGGGCTTTGTCTCCCGAGTTCATCAAATGCCGTTGCACTTCATTCTCCCCAAGCGGCCGGGACGGGGACCCCTGCAGACTGACACCAGCGCCACTTACATCACCATGATGGGAACCAAGGGGCCCGGATCAGCGCTGTCCCTTGCTCCTTTCTGTCTCATTTTCAGTCTAAATGCCAATACGGCGTCTCCTAGATATTCCTCAACTTGGACCTCCTTTACCGTGTTTGGGCCAATTCCCAGAAGAAGGTGCAGACGCTACCTGGGCAGGTAATCGACTCACCACCAAAGGCAGCTTGCGCTGCCTCTCAGAAAAAGCAGCAGCCCTCACAGGCGTGAAAGGTGGCTCTGCGAACCCGAAGAGAAATTCATTCGGGGCTCTCATCACATAGAATCTTTTTTTTTTTCAGTAGCTGGAATGATTCCTTTCCGGGTGTGGATTTTTATCATTTTCATTAGATTATTCCCTCAGTGCTGAAATTGCAATGTTTTATGTGTGTTGGATCCAAGGGTAAAGCTGTCGCTGCTCTTCAATTTTTATTGGACTTGCTCAGTCTTTCCCAAATTTCGCAACTTGCCTGTCACCAGGGAAGAGAGAGTGTGAGCTTATTGTTACTGACAGATGTTATGATTAAATTTAAGTAACAGTCGTGTTCTTCGCCCATGACACTTGGCCCGGCTCGTGCAGCCGGCAGCTGCTGATTTATCCGTAATTATTTACATGTTTTTTTGGTCATGAATGTTCTGTTCTTACTAAAGCACATAATTGCATAGGCCTGTCTTTAAAGTGAGGAGAGCCGAATTACGAACGGGAGATCAACTTTTAACCAGAACTGATTTTTGTTATCACTAAGTGAAAAGGAGTTCTCCACAAGTGAAGCTGCTAAAGCGTACAATGAACTAAAAGCTTGAAGCTTTAAAAATGCAGCTTTTAAGGATGCTGGTGATGTATGTTCAGAGTATGAATGGCAAAGAGATTAAGAGCCCTTGCACTAACCAGAGCCACGCCTTTGGCAGGGTCACTTACTAGCTGTGTTATCATCACCTTTGGTGGGTTTCCTACCCTCTGTCTCAGTTGTCTCCTTTGTTAAAATGGGAATAACAGACCCGCGTTATAGGGGTCGCTATGGGTAGGACGGCACAATGCACAGAAGCACCCACTAGGCGGTAAACATTTAGTAACGGGTGATAGTTACAACTATTCCAGAAGAAATTTTTAAAATCCCAGACGATGAAGGAGCTTCCATGTGGTTCATCTGCCTATTCAAATCCACTCAAACCATCAGAAGAGAATAATGTCTTCTAAATACAAAAACTGCATGGTTGGTTTTTTTAACTATATTATTTTAAAAACTCAAAGACCAAATTTTAAATACCCATAAGCTTTTTCACCCAGAGAGAAACTTTGTCGACGTCTCTGTATGTCCTGGATTTTTTTTTGTCCATAAACCTAATTACAGGAGCTCCCGTTGTGGCTCAGCGGTTAATGAATCTGAATAGGAACCATGAGGTTGCGGGTTCGATCCCTGGCCTTGCTCAGTGGGTTAAGGATCCAGCGTTGCCGTGAGCTGTGGTGTAGGTTGCAGACGCGGCTCGGATCCCGCGTTGCTGTGGCTGTGGTGCAGGCCGGTGGCTACAGCTCCTGTTAGACCCCTAGCCTGGGAACCTCCATATGCCGTGGGTGTGGCCCTAGAAAAGGCAAAAAGACAAAAAAAAAAACCTAATTACAAAATTCTAATCTTACCATTTATCCTTGTCACTTGACTGAAATGTTTTATGTTATTAAACATTTACCTACAACATCATTTTTATTTATTTTTTTCTTTTGTGGCCACACCTGCAGTACATGGACGTTCCCGGGCCAGAGAGTGAATCCTAGCCTCAGCTGTGACCTCTATGGCAGCTGCAGCAACACCGGGTCCTTAACCCGCTGTGCCCCAGCAGGAACTCCTCCCATACCGTTTTTAGTGGCTGCTGCTCTTCGCCAGCCACAAGGGGTCTTGGCTATTCTGTCTCGGTGTTTTCTCACTGTGGTGAATCTGGCAGGTGAGGGACGTGTCTCTGGCTGTGGCCAGCGTGTCGCAGTCAGAAGGCAGGATGGTGGAGGCATGGTGACCGAGGGGGAGTCTCTGAACGCCGCATGAGTTTACAACCACAGCCATCAAGAACTTAGCATCTGTGAGCTTCCCACCAGCTTGGTGCTTACAACATGTTGCACGTGGCAGCCCACAGCTGGCTGGCCTCAGGGGCACACGCGCGGGCAGCAGGAAGGGGGCCGAGAGCTGGAAGCTGCCGGCTGGAAGCTGCCGGCGGGGCCACAGCCCTGGGGCAAAGCGAGCGGGACCGGAACTACCCCAGTAGCTCCGTCTGCAGCACAGCGGGCAAAGTGACAAGCTCATCAGTTATCAGGAAACACATGGGGAGCTCCTTTTCGTATTTGTGGGAGCTTTTGTGCGACTGAAGGATCTACCTTCTGGAAAACTCTTCGGAGACCAAAATATATCAGAGATGAGCCAAGTGCTTGCATCTAAAGCACAGAAGTGATGGATCTTTTGATGAAAGGCCTGTTCCTTCTGGTTTTATTTATGACCAAAATAATGCTGATTTTAGATTGAATTTCCAGTCATCTCCAAAGAAAGTTTCACTTTTAAGATCTCCTAAGCCTGTCCCACCAGAATGGGGACAACAAGTAAAATCCTACCAGCGGAATTCACTGCCCCCACCCCCGTGCCACCTCTCATGTTTAAACAATTCACCCCAGATTCCAGGTGGATACTTAAGCCTATGTAAATAAGTGAAAATGGGACAGCTACATGTAAAAGAATGAAACTAGAACATTCTCTAACACTATACACAAAAATAAACTCAAAATGGATTAAAGACTTAAATGTGAGGCCAGATACTACAAAACTATTAGAGGATACACTGGCCAGAATGGCCATCATCAAAAAGTCTGAAAACAATAAATGCTGGAGAGGGTGTGGAGAAAAGGGAACCCTATTACACTGTTGGTGGGAATATAAATTGGTGCAGCCACTGTGGAAAACAGTATGGAGGTTCCTCAGAAAACTGAAAACAGAATTATCGTTTGTTCCAGAAATCCCACTCCTGGGCATCTATCCAGAGAAAACCATGACTCGAAAAGATACACGTATTCCAGTGTTCATTGCAGCACTATACACAATAGGCAAGACATGGAAACAACCTAAATGTCCATCAATAGAGGAGTGGATAAAGAAGATGTGGTACATATACACAATGGAATATTATTCAGCCATTAAAAGGAAAGAAATAACAGCATTTGCAGCAACATGGATGGACTTAGAAAATATCATGCTAAGTGAGACACCAACATCAAATGCTATCACTTACATGTGGAATCTAAAAAAAGGACACCATGAACTTCTTTCCAGAATAGATACTGACTATCAGACTTTGAAAAACTTATGGTTTCCAAATTTGACAGGTTGAGGGGTGGAGGGATGCGCTGGGGGTTTGGGATAGAAATGCTATAAAATTGGATTGTGATGATCATTGTACAACTATAAATGTAATAAAATTCATGGAATAATTAAAAAAAATTTTAAACTCTTAGAGGAAAATATAGGCAGAACACTCAAAATCACAGCAGTATCTTTTCTGATTTTGGGGTGGTTTTTTTTTTTTTTTTTTTGCTTTTTAGGGTCACACCTGTGACATATGGAGGTTGCCAGGCTAGGGGTTGAATGTGAGCTACAGCTCCTGGCGTACACATTAGCCACGGCAACCCAGGATCCTAGCCGCATCTGCGACCTCCAGCACAGCTCACGACAATGCCAGATCCTTACGCAATGAGCAAGGCCAGGGATCGAACCCATGTCCTCATGGATACTAGTTGGATTCATTTCTGCTGAGCCACAACGGAAACTCCAGCAATACCTTTTTTGGATCTGCCTTCTAGAGTAATGAAAATGAAAACAAAAATAAACAAATGGGGCTTAATTAAACTTAAAAACTTTTACACAACAGAGGAAACCAAAAACAAAATGAAAAGACCACCTACAGCATGTGAGGAAACATTTGCAAACAAAGCAGCCAACAAGGGATTAATCTCCAAAGTCTACAAATAGCTCATGCAGGTCAATTAAAAAAAAAAAAAAAGCCGAACAACCCAGTCAAAAAATGGGCAGAAGATCTAAATAGACATTTCTCTAAAGACAGGCAGACAGATGGTCAAAAAGCAAGTAAAAAGACACCATCACTAATTGTTAGGGAAATGCCTATCAAAATTACAGTGAGGTGCAACTTCACACCGGTCAGAATGGCCATCATCAAAATGTCTATAAACCATAAATGCTGGAGAGGGTGTCAAGAAAAGAGAACCCTCCTACGCTGTTGGTGGGAATGTAAATTGGTGCAGCCACTATGGAGAATAGTACAGAGGTTTCCTTTGAAAACTAAACATAGAACAACCATATGGTCCAGCAGTTCCACTCTGGAGCATATATCCAGAGAAGACCATAATTTGAAAAGATACCTGCACCTCAGTGTTCATTGCAGCATTATAATAGCCATGACATAGAGGCAACCTAAATGCCCATTAACAGAGGAATGGCTAAAGAAGATGTAGTACATGAAGCTCCTGTTGTGGCTCAGTGGGTTAAGAACCCAACACAGTGTCCATGAGGACGCAGGTTTGATCCCTGGCCTCACTCAGTGGGTTAAGGATCCTGCATTGCCGCAAGCTATGGGATAGGTCACAGATGCCGCTTGGATCCTGTATGACTATGGCTGTGGTGTAGGCCTGCAACTGCAGCTCCTATTCAACCCCTGGCCCAGGAACTTCCATATGCCCCAGGTGCAGCCTGAAAAAGAAAACACAGAAGACACGTACACTATATATACTGTATATACACAATGAAATAGTACTCAGCTATTAAAAAGAATGAAATAATGCCATTTGCAGCAACATGGGTGGACCTAGAGATTATCATACTAAGCGAAGTAAGCCAGGCAGAGAAAGACAAATAGCATATGAAATCCTTTTTATGTGGCAACTGATTTTTAAAATGGTATAAGTGAACTTACTTACAAGACAGAGACAGTCATAGATGCGAAAATCAAAGTTATGTTCACCAAAGGGGAAATGCAGGGAAAAGGGAAAAGTTAGGAGTTTGGGAGTAACATATACGCACTACAAAACAGATCAGCAACAGGGACCTACTGTACAGCAAAGGGAAGTCTACTCAGTATTCTGTAATAACCTATATGGGAAAAGAATCTGAAAAAGAACGCGGTGTCTACATATATAGAGAACTGATTCAGTTCGCTGAATACAACAAATGCAACCTTACAAGTCAACTTTACTGCAATAAAATCTTTTTAAAAAACCAGAAAAAGGGAAAATGAAATCATCACCAATTGGTAGAATAAGTTTCATAAGATATAAAAAAATTAATACAGGAAAATGGATTTTATCCCATCATTGTAAAAAAATATTTCGTTTAAATAATGGTACTAAAATCTATAATGGGAAGCAGCTGAAGCCGAGAAGGGAAAAGAAAGGTGAAAACTATTATGTACGCTGGAGTTTTTAAATTGTATTACTGTATTCAGTGAAATGAATGTGCTCCCTGAAACTAATGAGATTTGTGTTTTATGTTTGTAACCAGCAGAGGTAGCTGACGGTGATGAAAGGCTGGACGGCGTTTCTCTACCCCCAACAGGTAAAACACATTTCCATTTTCATCACCCGCTGGAAAATACAGCACGTGAAAATATTTGCATTGAAAATGTTTTTAACATCCGAGATGCAGATGCTTGAGCAAACTGCTTCTGCAAGAGACCCAGCCCCCAGTAATCAGAATGTTCAGTGCCCCGCGTTCAGAGAGATTTTTCACATTGAATATGAAAAGCTACGGCTTTCTCACATTCCGTTTCATCTTCTTGAAAACCTCAGAACAGCGAGTCCTAATAACTTAGTGTCACCCCAGTTCCCCTTCCCAAACCTTGGGACGTTCAAAAAAAATTTTTTTTAACGTGAACTGACATTTCTCTTTAGATTAGGAATCGTCAATTTTGTGATTGAAATTCACGTCCTTTCTGTCATCTCCCACACTCCCCTCAAAAGGCTTTGAGAGGCAGTGTCATTGTTTTTCATATAAGGGGCACCCAGTAAATCCTGTGTTATGAGGGACTCAATAAGCCAGCTAGCATGGGTGGCACTTTCCTGGCCATGTAACTGGATCAGCCAAATACAGCGTTTCACTGAAGCCTCTGTAGCAGGGATAAGCCATGCTCTGAATTCTCACTTCCTAATACTTGACTCTCAAGTGATCCTTCTGACCCTGGCCCCCTGCCTCTGCATCGGCTCCCACCCGATCAGTGAGCCATGTGACAAAGAGTTTATGCCCCCAGTTAGTCTCAAAAGGTCTTTGTTCACTGTCCTCAGAATACCTGAAGATTCTTGTAACAGCAAAACCCAGGCGCCCCCCTCCAAAAAAAAAAAAAAAAAAATCCAACCAACCAAACAAACCCTGGAATGAAAAACTTCATGTTTTTTCTCCACTTGGGATGGTAAGTTTTAAATTAAATCCAGCAAGTATTAGAGTTGCTAGTCTGTGTAGGAACTGTGAGGGCCCGTGTTACTGCCAGCACTGATCCTGAGTTCATAGTGTAAGACACAGTGAACTTCAGAGCAGCCGGAAAACTCAGCCTCGCAAATGATAACTGCGCTTTCTCTGTCGCTGAGTAGCTAAGCAACAGATCGATGGGCAAATAAATGCAATGAGCCACAGAGGGCAAAAGCAACCTGCTTCTATCAAGTTCTCACTGTACATAGTCATTGCAGAAATTACAGAAAAGGGGCTTCTCTTCTTGTTGGGCTATATTTCCACATTTCTGAACTGAGAGAACTGAAACGCATGATCTCTATTGTTCCCTCCCAGCCTGCCCTCCTCCGAATTCCCAGGACAACTCTTAGCCTTGTTCTCATCACCCACTCGCAGTCATTGCACCAAACGCTGCTGCTAATGATGAGCCTGTGCCTTTCAGCGCCCTCTGGAGGGAAACCTGGCTGGTATAGTTGTGCTTTCCTCCGTCCCTCCCCCGCCGGCCTTGTTGACCCGGGGCATTTACACAGTCTGGGCTGCCCCCTGACACAGCGGGCTTGTAAACAGTACTGTTATTCAAAAACCCCTCCCCCCGAAGTAATGATACATTTGCATTTTCCTGTGTGAGGATGGAGGCAGAGAGATGTTTCAGATGAGAAGCTCAAGCCCAGGATGATAGATACACCTCGCGGAACTGAAAAGAAATGTCAAGGAATCTGAGAAATAAGGAACATTAGAGATCATCTAGTCCTGTCCCCTCTTTTTATCCAGCCCTTTTATTTTACAGGTAAGAAAGCCTGAGGCCCAGAAACACTAAATGACTTTCTCACGGTCTCACAGCCGGTCGGGGGCCAGGCCGGAGCCCGGGCCTCTCAGCTCCCAGCCGTTCCACCGCATAGCTTTCTCACACCTTCTCTGCATGTTTCCTAAAGATCCCAAGAGTTGCTGGATGTTCTTGCTCATCCCTTTAGGGTTCCATTTCAGTGTCTGTCGTAAGTCGGTCGCAAGTTGCCCGCGGCGTCAGCTCACAGGCGCTCGCTCAGACCTGACCCGCGGCCATGAGGTCCTGCCCGAGACAGGAGGAGGCCAGCCCCGAAGGTCTTTTCTCTGGACCCCCCGATATTTGATACAAGTCACTAAACGGCATGGTAACTGATACCACTTACCGTTTCAAAATGGAGAGGAGGAGGCACGGAGTGGTGCCCAAATTTTGCAGTAATGGCTTGAAACGGTCTTGACTAGCATGTCTCCGGAGCGCCTCTCAAGTCAAAACCCAGCTCCGGGGGCTGCGAGCACAGCACCGTGACCCAGCCCACCCTCCTCACGTGCGTCCTGCGACAGCCCCGCAGGACCAACGTCACCTTTCTTGTCCACGCAGCTTCCTAGTGGACTTGAGACTTACTGGCCAGACCGTCCCCCTCTGGTCTGAGCCAGCACCCATCGGTCGTTTTTAAAGATCTAGCAATGCCTTTATTATCTTGTTAAGGTCTGTTTCTCTCCTTCTAAACTCTTGTGTGTTGGGGAGGGGCGGGACAGGTATATGAATTCCCCCGTGTTTCTATGAACCAGAATCAACCAGGTCAAGGTTACAGTCAGGCATCAGATGACCTCAATCCGTGGCACTTAGCAACTTTCCATTTGTCTAGTTTTATCAAAAAAGGATATAAATTTCATAGCGGAAAAACACATTTTCTTCTATTTCTTTTCCCTCAACCCTGTCAGTAAGTGCTTTCAAGCGATGCCAGGAATCCGTACTGAGTTAGGTTCTGGCGAACAAAGTCCACCCTCAGGCCAGAGCGAGGCAGAGGCCACCACACAGGATGGGGAGACAGCGCTCGGATAAAGGAGCAAAACCACCAGGATGAAGGGAAGAATTTGGCGGGGGGAAGAGTACAGAGAATAAAGTCAAAATAACAGTATTCAAAATTAAAAAAAAAAAGACTTCTGAATTTGAAGTAGAATAAGCACCTAGGCTTAGCTTTTTATTTTGTTTTGTCATCAATTTGAATTCTTTTACATCATTTTAGAAATTAATACAGAAAAGTGGAAGGAAGAAAATGTAAATTACTTCTACCACCCAGAGACGACCATTATCGTTGGGTGTTTTTTCCCAGATTTTTCTCTGCGTTTTATTTATTTATACGATGGAGGTCAGATCCATCCAATTTTGCTTCCTGAGGTTTTGTTTTGTTGTTTTATTTTACCACCTAACAAGCATTTACCACTTTATTACAAATCCCCCTATGCATTATTTTAATAGCCACACACTATTCTGTCTTACAGATAAATCATATTTTATTTAGCCATTTTCTATTCCTGGAATAGAGATGCGTACATGCTCTAATAGTAACCCACATCCATGAGTTTTCCTGTAAAAATCATCATTACAGATGTCTAATGGCTAAAATTGCTCATTTGGCACAACTAAAGCCTTGGCAAAGAAAACAGTGATTTAGAGGAATTCACTGGTGGCTAGTGGGCTAAGGGTCTAGTGTGGTCGCTGCTGTGGCAAGGGTTTGATCCCTGGCCCAGGAACTTGTGCATGTTGTAGGCACGCCCAACCCCCCCCAAAAAAAAAATTGATTTAGAGATCAGACACACGCACCTCACCAACAAGGTCCTGGGTTTGGCTGTGTCGTAGAAAAGCGTGCAGCGCTTCCTTAGAGAAGTGGCCTCTCTTCACGTTCTTGTCTCTGTTGTAGGTAATATATTTGACACCAAGAGAGAAAACACGGAAGACACAGATTTCACTGCCTAGACCTCCCTCTAGTGACACGCTCCTTAGCACACGCAGCTCCTCCATTTGAATTTCCTAAAAGATCCACTAACGTTTCAGGGTACTGCAAAGTGTGGGCATTTCGTGAAGGTGACCTGTCATGTTTGAATAGTTTTCAGAGAACTTTCTTTGTAATATGAGATCATCAGGCCTCCGGTTTGGTCTAAGATTTCTAAAAACCGTCCTCAGAATTGAATTTTCACCCTTTTAAGACATCCAGCGTATCATCCAGGTGGTTCATTGTCCATTAAAAAAAAAAGCAGCTTGATTTAACCAGTTTCTTCTTCAGTGTGACTATAGTATGGAGCTGTGAAGCATATTTATTTTAACGTAAATTGCCGAGATGCGGTGTAAAGGAAAATGGCTCTTTCCAGGACCAAAGGAGTGGTTGTGAAGCCAATATTAATTAGACCTCCATCAGCTTAGAAGATGGAAAAGTTGTTTTGGGGGACAACGCAGCTCTGATCTATGTGACATCATTCCCCTCCCCAAATAATTACTTGTCCCTGATAAGTGCACATGATATGTGAATTCTTAGCAAAGAACCTTTCGCTCAGGTTGTGTCAACACAGCAACAAAAACAACTAATTAAAAGGTGAGGAACTCAAAATAACCAGTTATCCACATGACATGTGCCAACTATTTTCACGAATGGTTTCAACGGAGCGGCCCAGTATTGTGGCATCAGGTAGCAGCTGGCCACAAATGTACTTAATATGATAAACTTCATTTGCTTCTAGTACACTGGCCCTCCACTTTATATAAAACCAACACATGAAAACGTGGATTCATTTTAAAGAAATATTTTGCCAATGTGGGTATTTTTACAAAAATATTTACCACCTAGTTCCTCTCCCTAGTTAAGACCGTAAATTTAAGATATCTTTTTATTTGGAGACCATGCATTTACATCTCATTTATTGTGTAGAGAATCTATGGACACTCGCCCCGAAGGCCAAGAGTTGGCTTGAAAGAAATCCGGACGGTGGGAACACCGCGTGTGCGGCGGGGGTAGCTTTCCCCGGCACTGAGTTTATTACATCATAGCGTTAGAGCCCGGCGTTCGCATGCAGGCGCCCCACTCCCACGCCCGGGGTTCGCAGCGATGCAGCCGAGGAGCGGGGAGGCTCGTGGTTGCCCAAGGCCAGGGAATAGCCCATCAATGGCCTGGCCGAGCCTAGGACTTAAATTCCTCCCTCCCCGATCCAAGGTACCTGTGTCAGACGGAGCTCGTGCAAGAGCTGACCTTGAGCTGGCAGAGGCGCTCTGGGAAGAGTCAGAACCCCACTGCCGACCAGCTCATCGGCCCAAGGCCACAGGGGGCCTCCATCCCCGGAATGTGACAAGGCTGCTTCTAGGTGTGGCTGCGGCATCAGCCCGCCGCCAGACAGCTCCGTCTCCTAGACGAGCATCTCTCTGTCTTCCTTCTGGAGCTTCGAGGAAGGTCCAGATAAAGTTCCCACCACGTGTTGAGTTAGCCTTTTCTATTTCAGGCCAGTTAGTCACCCTTCCCTAAAAAAGCAGCCCCTGTGTTCGTCACGGGGTCTAATGAAGTACTGTGAAGCGGGGCTTTTTGTTCTTCGGCAACGTATGTTTAAAAATTTGTCTTCTGCCTCTCAGAAGAAAGTCTTTCTCAAGGGAATTAAAAAGATTAATTAGTGACCTTTCAACTCTGTTACCGTTAGATGAATATGTTGTGTGCGAACAAAGGCAGAAACATTCAGCTTACAGCTGCGGGACCGGGTTAAACGTCCACCTTCAAAGCACCTCCTGCCACGACTGGGCGAGCGCTTGAATTTTTCAATACTCGAGGAAGGGGTGGGGACTGGTCAGCTCGCACATGTGTGCAGTGGATTCACGGACTGGAAATACATTTCATAAAACTGCAACAGTAAAATCACATTTTGTAAATGAAAATGGTATCTGTGTTTACTTAACTGTGACTACTGTTCAGACTTTCTTCAGAAATCCTTTTTATAGGCTTTCTTAGAAAAAAATTATTCCTTATCTATGGATAAGGTCTCAATCTTCTATGTTTTATTAATATGTAAATATTTAGATTTTTTAAGATTACTATGTTCTTTAAGAAAAAATTCAGCGTAAGCTAGTTGTGAAAATGGTGTATAACTTGTGTTGTGTTATAAAGTCCCAGGATGCCCTTTATGTCCGTTCTGGAAGAAGACAATAAATTACTTTAATTGAACGTGCCTGTTTCATGCCTATGTGCCAGCCCTCCTGTGCTTATGAAGGAGTCAATGCTCATCACTAATTAAAAGGCATTTATTAATACTCTGGTGATCCTACACAGAAAGTCTTATCTCCTTATGAAGTTCATTTTTAAAAAGAAACAAACAAACCAGACTGCTTCCGGAGAGCGCGTCTCCGAACGTATTAAGTCGCCGGCTCTGCCTGCAGTCAGATCAATGGCTGTGGCCAGTCCCACAGTAACACTTGAGCGGCAAGTACTGATGTGCTCGAAGCCTAGTTTTAAATGAATTAGGTAGCTTGATCATCCTCACTTAAAAGGTTAAGCCCTGCTTCTATGGAAACACATCGGAAGGACAAATCAGTCTTCTCCAATGCAAAGTGGCTGTTTAAACATAATTGCTTTATTCTCCTCTCTAAACACAGGGGGGCGCTGCTCCTCATGGTGACTTGCCCCTCCCCCAAAGGCAACCCCAAGCTAGTCTATCAGCTCTGTCAGGGCTGTGGTTGGGGTCTGGTTCTTGGGCTCTCATGTGGGGGTTGCACCTACCTCGCCAGCGCTGGGAGGCAGGGGCAGGGGCGCAGAGGGTGGTGGGAGGAGCGGCTGCCAGTAAGAAAGCCGCTGGATGGCAGGAGGGGAGGGGTCAGGGCGAACTGCTTACAAACAAAGCAAATCTAAACCACTGCCAGCCAGAGTCTTGCCAGTACCCGCACCTCTTAGGAGCTGGTGGCCTGGCACCCGCCTGCCCCTCCGCAGTGCTTCGTGTGCCCGTTTTGCCTGGAAATTATTTGTAAGGGGACCACGGCCTGTGACGTGGCCCAAGGTCTCCTTGTTCCCACACTCCGGCAAGGATCAGGGCCTCCTTTATCACCTGGCTGACACCCTGAAGGGCTTTCTCATCCAGCGTGAGGGGACCCAGTCTCACCACCAGAGGCTCCACTGGAAGGGGACCATTTGCCTCCGCACAGAGTAAGAGCTCGCACACCTGCCTCCGCCACGTCCCCTCCTACAAGCCCAGTCTTTTCTTTTTTTTTGTCTTTTTGCCTTTTCTAGGGCCGCACCCACGGCATATGGAGGTTCCCAGGCTAGAGGTCTAACAGGAGCTGTAGACACCAGCCTACGCCATAGCCACAGCAACGCAGGATCCGAACCGCATCTGCAACCTACACCACAGCTCATGGCAACGCCAGATCCTTAACCCACTGAGCGAGGTCAGGGATCGAACCTGCAACCTCATGGTTCCTAGTCAGATTTGTTAACCACTGAGCCACGACGGGAACTCCCAGTCTTCATTCCCCACCCCCCCCGCCCCTTTTTGGCCACGCTCATGGCATGCGGAAGTTCCCAAGCCAGGGGTCACACCCACGCCACAACAGCTACCGGAACCACAGCAGTCACAACACCGGACCCTTAACCAGCTGTGCTACCAGGGAACTCCCCGGGCCCAGTCTGAAAACCAAGCAGTGGGACAGCACCTGGCTCCCTTCCCAGCTGCACCTTGAGTCCAGTTCAAGCATTTGCTGAACACCCACCTTCGGTAGATGCTGTGTCGGTTTAGCACAGCTGGGGCTGGGATGCAAGGGGTGAGAGCCGAAGCTGGAGGGGAGGTCTGTCAACCTGGTGCCATCCACGCCAGGCCTCGGAGACCCTCATGAGAAGCTGGGAAGGTGTGAAGCATTCTGAGTAAGGTGTCATCAGAGTCTTGTGCTGTCTTGATCCATCCGGCGACCGACCGGAATGTTAAGTGGAGGGGCGCAAGCTGGAGCCCCATTAAGCAGCTGTGGGCAGCTCGAGATGGAGAAAGAGGACCCAAGAGGACAAAGCGCCCCCAGCTGAAGCAGAAGAGGAGGACCGGCAGGACTCAAGCGACGCAGTAGTGATGCAGGCGGGGGAGGGAGTGCAGCCTTCTGGAGGAGGCAGGGGGAGGAGGGAGAAGCTGACACTAGCTCTCTGGCTAGCGACCATGCGGGTGCTATCTGCACTCAAGAAAGACTGGGAACTTGCAGGGGTGGTGGGGCAACCCGGAGAAAGCAGACAAGTTCAGGTGCACCAGTGCTCCGTTCCTTTATTCAGACTCCTGAACACTTAGGGTCTGCCTGGTACTGTTCTGGGGGCCAGAGCACAGCCGGGAGCCCTGGGCAGCACCAGCACATGAGGCTGTGAACTAGGCTCCTGAACCGGAGGCGGGAACTTAAAAACTGGGTAGCTTTGTCCCATCAAGAACTCTAGGCAGCTAGAATCCATCAAGATTTGAAGCCCCACTCATTCCATGTAACTCAAGTCCAAACTAAACTGCACCATCAAGTCACAGTCTTTTAGCTTTTGAATCCCTTTGGGTCACTCACCATGCTCTGACATTGTCTTATTTATGCGTTTATTATCCCTTTTACTCCTGGAATCTAAGTGTCGTGGCATCAGGGATCTCATCCGCAAGGCTACTTTGATTCCAGGACCGCCCTGCCAGCCCCAGCTTCCTCAGCAGGAGCGGACTGGGACGGCACCGCCCTCTCCCTTCTTCTGTGTCCCGTAGCCCGAGATCTCATGGACCTCGTCTGTCAATGCTCATTCATCAAGGGTGACACAACTGTGTCAGTGAATCTGCCAGAGTTACTGGGTTGCGCTCTATGAGAATCTGGCAATTCTACTGATTCAGAGAAACACTTTGAAAATTTACACAAACCAACTCCTTTTCCATCTTGTAGCCTCTAAAAGCATGTTTTTTATTCCCCCTAAAACCACACATTCTATGCATATATGTATTTATCATTGACTTCCATTTTGTCATCAGTGAAATTAAAAGAACGTAAGAGCAGTAATGTAAAAGCTGGAGAACAATCTGGAAATGGAAGCCACATGGAATAACCCACAGCACCCTGTGCTGCACATACCCGTGTTGCAACAGACCTGATGATACCTGAGGGCCTGCCTTTTTAACTGTTTTACTTTTTTTTTTGCCATTTTTATCTGTTAATGCTGAAAAAAAAATTTTTTTTTTTTGTCTTTTTGCCTTTTCTAGGGCCACACTCACGGCATATGGAGGTTCCCAGGCTAGGGGTCCAATTGGAGCTGTAGCCGCCGGCCTTCGCCACAGCCACAGCAATGCGGGATCTGAGCCGCGTCTACAACCTACACCACAGCTCACGGCAATGCTGGATCCTTAACCCACCGAGCAAGGCCAGGGATCGAACCCGTAACCTCATGGTTCCTAGTCAGATTTGTTAACCACTGAGCCACAACGGGAACTCCTAATGCTGAAAAAATTGAAAGATATTTTAAACCTAAACTTTTAAACTAAGCTACTTCAGCTAATTCTTGCAAGATATGTTCCAAAAACTAAGCTGATATGAGTGTGCTCAACGGAGGAGCTGGTCGGAAACCAGCGCTCCTGAATTGCAGGCGTGCCTACTCTCCACGACGGCGCCACCCACATCCAAAAAGCAGAGGGCCCTCGATAGGACTACGGAGCAAGAAACCTCTCTAACAAAGGAAACGGAGCGTCCTAAATTGGCTCGATGAAGTGGTGGACCGTTGCACATTCTGGGAGAAACACTGTTTTCTGCTGCACACTAGCAGAGGAGGGAGGAAGAATATAATAGACGGCACTTACACTACAGATGCCTGAATTACGCATCTTCCAAAAGTTAGATGTATTTCTAACCACAGGATAGCGAAAAATCAGACCTCTTTAACACCCCCATGCCCTCCTGCGATGAGCACAGCGGCATGGCTCCGTCTGCAGGAGAAATATTTCATTGGTGTGGAAGCAGGGCCACCTTCCCCCATTTCTACCTCGTTGACTGTCCCTGGAACGCGGACATATAGCTGCGGGCAGCTCTGACTCGTTAAGGTTTTGTTTGTGTCTATCGTTTGTGTCATGGACTGTTCAAGTGTGCTTGGCCCACCCACCTCTCTAAGGTCAGTGTTCCCGGGGGGCCGTAACCACAGCCGGTCTTTCCTTTTGTCCCAGTGGGAAGGGCTCGACAGTCATGGTGATGGGGTGGATTTTAAATGTCCAACAGACTCCCAGATGCTGGCTGCTGACCATACTAAGACACAGGCGCCAAAATGCACCTTGATCATGCCTAGGCTAGCATTTTAACATACAGCTTTTAAAAATGAGCAAACTCACAAAGACCAAGAAATAATTTTTTTTTTCTCTTTTTACAGCTATACCTGCAGCAAATGGAAGTGCCCAAGCCAGGGATCAAACCTGAGCCACTGCAGGGACCCAGGCTGCTGCAGTCACATCAAATCCTTAACCCCCTGCACCACCAGGGAACTCCAAAGCTGTGGTTTTGATACAAGAATAGATAGATCCATAAAACAGATGGAAGTTTAAAGAAAAACTTGTCAATATACAGCATCCATTAAAGGTATCTCAATAATTAGTATAACGTCTGTTAAGCTGCTATAACAAAGAGGCCCCAAAATAAAGTGGTTCAAATGCAATAGAGATTTTGTTTTTCCCTCTAACTCGTAACAGCCCAGCAGTGGGTGGGTGATCTAGGGTGGTGTGGTAGGAGCGCGGCTCCATGTAGTCATCCAGAAACCCAGCTACATCCACCACTGTTTTGCCACCTAGGAGACATCCACATCCACGTGGTCAAAGCTGGCTCACCAGCGTAAGTCCATATTTAGGACTACCAGGAGTTCCTGTTTTTATTTTTATTTTTTTGTCTTTTTGCCATTTCCTAGGGCTACACGCACGGCATATGGAGGTTCCCAGGCTAGGGGTCTAACGGGAGCTGTAGCTGCCGGCCTACGCCACAGCCACAGCAACGCGGGATCCAAGCTGCGTCTGAGGAGTTTCTTTTTTTTGCTCAGCGGGTTCAGAACCTGATGCTGTCCTGTGAGGATACAGGTTCAATCCTCGGCCTTGATCAGTGGGTTAAGGATCCAGTGTTGCGGTGGCTGTGGCATTGGGTCACAGACAAGGCTCAGATCTTGTGTAGTGTAGGCCGGCAGCTGCAGCTCCAATTTAACTCCTAGCCTGGGAACTTCCATAGGCTGCAGGTGCAGCCATGAAAAGAAAAGGAAAAAAGGGGGGGGGGACTATGGGAGGGGGAGTAATAATGGAGGGAAAGACATTTCCTCATGAAAAAATGACCTTGGGATTGCATATTCCCTTTTTTTTCTTTTGTCTTTTTAGGGCCGCACCCCTAGCATATGGAGGTTCCCAGGCAATGGGTGCCACAGAAATGCAGGATCTGAGCCACGTCTGCAACCTACACCACAGCTTACGGCAACGCCAGATTCCTTAACCCACTGAGCAAGGCCAGAGATTGAACCCACGTCCTCATGGATACTAGTCAGCTTCTTTAACCACTGAGCCACAATGGGAACTCCCATATATCACTTCTGATTACACCCCGTTGGCTAAAAGTTAGCCAGACAGGTACACTTAGCACCAAAGAAACTAGAAAACAAAGTCTTTAACTGGATGGCTATGTGCCTGCCTAGAATTTTGATTCCATTACTATCAGGAGGAAACGAAGAATGGATATGAGAGACAATCAGCTGTGGGTATCACAGATGCCATTTTCACTGTTAGGAAAAGGATGAATTCTTCAGTAAAATGCATTGATGAAAATTAGCTGGCCATTTATAAAAATAAGTTTAGACATATACAAAATCAGCGCAAAATGGATCACAGGCCCAGATGTAAAAACTAAAAGTGTTAGAAGAAAATACAGGAGTCAATCTCCATGCTCTTGGGTCAGGCGGTGGTTTCTTAGATATGACACCAAACACAGGTGACAGGAGGAAAATAAATGGACATCACAAAAATTAAAACCTTTTGTACTTCAAATGACATGAAAAAAAGTGAAAAGACAACTCACAGAAGTAGATAAGAGATTTGCAAATCACCTGTCTGATAAAGAACTTGCACCTAGAATAAATGAGAGAACTTTACAACACAAAAATAAGATATATAACCCAGCTTAAAAATGGGCAAAAGATGTGAACAGACTTTTCTCTAGAGAAGATATATGAATAGCCAGTAGGTCGTAAGTACATGAAAAGATACTCAACATCATTAGTCATTAGGAAAACGCCAATTAAAACCACAACGAGATGCCACTTTACACCTACAAAACCAGCTGTAGTTGAAATGGCAGACACGAACAAGTGCTGCTGAGAATGTGGAGAAACTGGAAGCCTCAACTGCTGGTGGGAATGTCGAGTTATGCAGGCTCTTTGGAAAGCAGACTGGCAATTCTTCGAAAAATTAAACACAGAGTTACCACATGACCTAGCAGTTACACGTCTAGGAATGTATCCAAGAGACCTGAAAATATATGCGCCCACACAGACTTGGACACAAATGTCCGCAGAAGCATTACCCATAACAGCCAAAAATCAGAAGCTTGAGTGCCCATCAACTGATGGATGGATAAACAAAATATGGTTTATCTGAGTTCCTATTGTGGCTCAACGGGTTAAACCACTAGCATCCTTGAGGATGCGGGTTTGATCCCTGGCCTCACTTGGTGGGTCAAGGATCCGGTGTTGCTGTGAACTGTGGTATAGGTCACAGAAATGGCTCGGGTCCCTCATGGCTGTGGCTGTGGTGTAGGCCAGGAGCTGCAGCTCTGATTCGACTCCTCGCCTGGGAACTTCCTTATGCCACAGGCGGGGCCCTAAAAAGCAATAATAATAATAATAATAATAATAATAAATACAGTTTGTCCATACAATGTAATATTACTGAGAGATAAAGAGCAATGAAATACTGCTACATATTAACATGGATGAACTTTGAAAACAGGATCCAAAGTGAAAGAAACTAGACACAAAAGCCACATATCCTAGGGTTCTTTTTATAGGAAACATCCAGGTTAGACAAGTCCACAGAGACAGAAAGTAAACGGTTGCCTGGGCTCAGGGGAGCAGCACTGAGGAGTTACCGCTAATGGGGGCAGGGTTTCCCTTTGGAATGATGACAACATTCTCAAATTAGATAGCGGTGATGGCTGCACAACTCTGAATATATTAAAAACCACTGACTTGTAGCACCTAAAAGGATAAGGTTTTTCCTAATTTTTAAAGGTTTCATTGGAGTAGTTTTTTCAATGATTTTTATTTTTTTCCATTATAGTTGGTTACAGTGTCCTGTCAATTTCTACTGTACAGAAAAGTGACCCAATCATCCATTTACATACATTCTTTTTCTCACATTATCCTCCATCATGTCCCATCACAAGTGACCAAATATAGTTCCCAGTGCTCTACAGCAGGATCTCATCGCTTTTCCACCCCAAAGGCAATAGCTTGCATCCATTAACTCCCAGTCCATCCACTCCCTCCTTCTCCCCCTTGGCAACCATAAATCCGTTCTCCAGGTCCATGAGTTTCTTTTCTGTGGAAAGGCTCATTTGTGCCCTATATTAGATTCCAGATATAAGTGTTACCATATGGTATTTGTCTTTCTCTTTCTGAATGAAGTATAGTTGTTTTACAATGTTGTGATAATTTCTGTACAACAAAGTGATTCAGTCATAAATATAGTGCCCAGTGCTCTACAGCAGGATCTCATTGCTTATCCATTCCAAAGAACAGCTTGCATCCACCTCAGTAAAGCTGTTCAAAAAATTATAGTCAAGTTGGACTCTCACCTTACTTTATGGGTGGCAATTAACTTCAGATATTTCAAGGATTTAAATCGAACGAGTAAATAAGATACTAGGACATTTGTAATTAATAAAACATAAGCTTGAGGAGAGAAAGGATTTCCTGAACATGATGTCCTAAGAAGAAATGATCAAGTAAAAATTATTTGATTTCATCTAAAATTTTAAAAGCATACTTCAAAATTTTTACAACGTTAAAGAGCAAAAGACAAAATAAGAAAAATATTTGCAGAATCAATGGTTTTGAAGAGTATACTTATCATCCAACTCTTATAAGTCAAATGGCCAATAAGCATTAAAATGCTAAAATTAAACCAAGCTATGCAAATTAAAATAGCAGTTTGAAAACTGTGGTTCTTCAGTTGGCAAATATCGAAAGAAAGGTAGCGCCGGTAATTTTTATGATGAAGGAAACTCTTAGCCACTACTAACAGGCATGTTAACTGGTACAATAATCCTGAGCGCTGTTTGGCAATAAATATCAAATTTGTTTAAAACTTTTTTTTCTTCAAATTTGTTTAAAACTTTTGACCCAGCAATTCTACTGCAAGGAATTTATCCGAGAGATAAAGATTCGCCCAAAGATCAAGCACATGGTTCATCACAACATGGTTTATTATTTTAAAAGATCAAAATGATTTACATGTTTATCATTAGTTTAAGTTAGAATGTTATACTGCCATCTTCAGTGGTGTACATAGAGATAACTGTCAATTGATTTAAAAAGGCAGGTCACAGAACAGTATGTATTAGAGAATCTTTTTTGCCACATGCACAGCACAAGGAAGTTCTGGGTCAGGGACCAAACCCGAACCAGAGCAGCAACCCGAGCCACAGCAGTGACAACACTGAGTCCTTAAACTAGGCCACTGGAGAACTCCTCTTTTGGTTTTTTAAAACACACAACATCCCCACAAACAAGTCTCAGAGGACATACACCCACCCTTTTTGTTCTTTTTACAACTGCACTTGCAGCTTATGGAAGTTCCCAGGCCAGGGATCAAATCTGAGCTGCAGCTGCAGGCCTACACCACAGCCACAGAAACATCGGATCTGAGCCAGATCCTTAATCCACTGAATGAGGCCAAGGATCGAACCTGCGTCCTTACAGACACAAAGTCTGGTCCTTAACCCACTGAGCCACAACACGAACTCTCACACCCAACTATTAATAACTACTTTTTTTTTTTTGCCTTTTTTTGTCATTTTTTAGGGCCGCACCTGCGGCATGTGGAGGTTCCCAGGCTAGGGGTCTAATCGGAACTGTAGCCTCTGGCCTACGCCGCAGCCACAGCAACTCAGGATCCGAGCCGCGTCTGTGACCTACACCACAGCTCATGGCAACGCCGGATCTTTAACCCACTGAGCAAGGCCAGGGATCGAACCCACAACCTCATGGTTCCTAGTCGGATTCGTTAACCACTGCGCCACAACGGGAACTCCTAATAACTACTTCTGAAAGGTGCGGTTTTGAGAACTTTAAAATTTTCCTCCGTTTGTTTACCTAAATTAATTTCCCTATAATGACCATGTGTTGCTTTTGCAATAAAAAGGGAAGTTGCTTTTAAAACTTTTTAATAAAATGTAGTAAAATATTTATCACGTGGAAAAATGCTCATGGTATATTTGCTGCAAAATATGTTCGGCTTGATCCTGTTTTTTAATCTCAGAAAGACATTTATTTTTATAAAGTTACATTAATGGTCATTGTGCATAACTACAAATTGCAGCAAGGCCAAAAACACTCACACGTCAACAACCTTCTACAGCTTTAAAAAGGTATAGACGACGTGTTACCCCTTGGCTTGATCACATTCTATAAAGGAAATATTTATACACATGCACAGAAAAAAAGAATAAAGATTGCTAGTAGTGGTTATCTCCGGGTGGTAGAATTATATGTGGTTTAAAACAATTGAGTAAGTTTTCTAAAATGAACATGTATATTTCCTAAAATGAAAAAAATAAAGGGAAAGGAAACAAAAGGCTCAGTGGTCTAAACATTTGTACGTACGTCATGCTCACTGCCTGGATTCTGTTAGGAAAATCTGAAGTACCAGTGTCAACTCTTATAACACAGCCTTCCAAAATATCACATAAGCTCCAGTGAAAACTTCAGCTTGGTACTCACATTACCCTTTTTTTTTTTTAAGGCCACACCCACAGCATATGGAGGTTCCCAGGCTAGGGGTCTAATCGGAGCTACAGCTGCCAGCCTACACCACAGCCACAGTGAACACCAGATCTGAGCAGTGTCTGCAACCTACACCACAGGGCACAGCAACGCCGGATCCTTAACCCACTGAGCAAGGCCAGGGGTCCAATCCGCAACCTCAGGGTTCCTAGTCGGACGTTTCCGCTGCGCCACGACGGGAACTCCTGGTACTCCCATTATACGTGCCTGCTCGTCACTCCGATAATATATACACTGAACCTGTTTACAGGACTCTGGAAGTTAATGATTTACTTGGAAGGGGAAGAAAAAAAAAGTCACTCTGCAGCTTAACAGGAAAAGGATATCCTCTGTGTAGCTTGAAAGGAAACTGGAGCTGATGATGTATAAAAAAATATATTCGTGGTGAGATAAGAAGAAACCCATCTGAGGTCTAAGCGCCTTTGACACATCAGTTCAAAAAAACAATTCCGCCAAGGCCTCGGGGAGAATGACTACCTAAGAAAAATACAACGAGTAGCTCCCTTTAACCAGTGAGCCCAACACACAAGCAGCCCAGGCCATGCCAGTCGTCTCTCATGCGCTCACCCACCCGGGCAAGGCGACACGGACCTCACAGGTGACGTGCTTTGGAAAAACAGGTTGGTGGCCGTCAGGCCCACAGGTAGGGCCCACTCTGTGGCTACCAGCTAACACGTATTGGGCACAGAGCGCAGGCCAGGCGCTGCTCCAGTGCCTTCAAGTCCTGATTAACTCAGATCATCTGCAAAGCCATCGTGTGAAGTCATCACTGCGGTTATTGCCATTTAACAGCTGAGGAAAGAGAGGCAGTTTGTTCCCGTTCGTTGAGCTGTTTTCAGCCAAGCCTTGACTCCCTGAGGGTGGCTCCAGCTCCCTCGCCCAGGCGTTCAGGCAAGTATCCAGCACAGCCCGTCGGCAGCCGGCCCGTCCGAGTCGCCCTCACAATGTGCTAGTTTGCACAAAGGTGCTGAAACAAGAATGTTAACGCTGCCTTAAGTATTTGACAGATAAGAATTCAGTTCGTCTCCATTTTAAGCCTGGAGGTACTACTATTACCACCCCCATTTCATAGATGAGGAGACTGGATTTCAGAAAGCTTAACTAACCTGCCCAAAGTCACAGAGCTAATAAATGGCGGAGCCACGATTCAATCCCAGGCATTCTGAGCTAGAGCCTGTGCTATAGGCTGTACCTCTGGGTAAAACGTGTCGAATGTTTGTTCTAGGTCAGGTGTCATTTTAAGTGTTTTTCTTTCTTTCTTTTTCATAAACCATTCAAACGCACAGCATATGGAAGTTCCTGGGCAAGGGACTGAATCCGAGCCACAGCTGCGACCTAAGCTGGATCCTTGGGATCAAACTCTCACCTCCTCAGAGACTGGAACCACTGCAGTCGGATGCTTCACCTCCTGGACCACAGCGGGAACACCTTAAGCATTTTCATTCAAACTTTTCATTTGAAATACCCCAAACACACGATCAGAAAGACCCTGGCAAGTAGCTAGTATCTTAACTTGACAACGGGTTCTTTGTTGCAAGTTGTCCAAGAGCACAGAGCAGACTGGTTCACAGAGGCAGTTTTGTAATCAGAAGGACCAGGGTTTAAACACCGGCTCCACAATTTACTTAGCTCTGTTCTCTTTTTATCCCTAATTTCCTCCCCTTCTTCACTGTCCATCTGTCCGCCAAAAGAATTAGAGGAGATGAAATGGACGAAGGATGAGAGCCACGGAACACCCCCCACTTCTGTGGGGAGACACGTGCTGCAGGTGGCAGGGCTGGGGGGGCCAAGGGCACGAGGCTCAGTGGTCCCCAGACTGGCAGCATCAGCATCACCTGGGAGCTTGTTAGAGATACAAACCCCCCAACCCTGCCCTGGACCTGCTGACCCAGCAGCCCTGGGGTAAAAGCCCAGAGTGCTTTACAAGGACCGCAGGCCCACAAAACGTACTTTATTTTTTATTTTTTTTATTGTTTTTGTTTTTTTAGGGCCACACCCACGGCATATGGCGGTTCCCAGGCTAGGGCTTGAATCAGAGCTGTAGCCGCCGGCCTACACCACAGCCACGGTAATGCAGGATCTAAGCCGCATCTGCCACCTACAGCACAGCTGTACACAACACTGGATCCTTAACCCAATGAACGAGGACAATGAACCCAATGAACCCGTGTCCTCATGATACTAATTGGGTTCTTAACCTCTTGAGCCACAGTGGGAACTCCCACAAGATACACATTATCTATTTATTATTCAGTGAACTGTATTACATTTATAGTTGTACAACGAACATCACAACCCAATTTTATAGCAAAGACACACTTCAAAGTTTGGGAGTCACAGCCCTGGAAGCCCTGGGTGATATGACGAGGCGCCCACCTCAGGGGGTGACATGGATGATCAGTAACTTGTGACTAAGGATAACAAAGTGACTTCACTCAGTGAGTCTGAGCACATTCAGAGCTGGCCCTGTGTTAGCATCACTGCCCCCCGCATTCTGACTGCAGAGAACCGGGTGACCTTACAGAAGCCACTGGAAGTGCCAGGTCCCCAGTGACCAGTGGGGATGGGCAAGCATGGGGAAAAGTTCAGACCCAGCCCCCTCTTTTTTGGCTGCTGGACTGAGGCCCCTGGAGGGCAGGCACCGACCCCAGAACTCTCCCTGCCTTGGGCCAAGTCTGTCTGGGCCTCTCTCCGCTCCCTTCGCTCGGCAGCCCTAGAGAGTCACGGAAACCGCCCCTCCCCGGCCCTGACCAGCCCTCCGCCCTCCAGGATGACCCCGAGCCCCACAAACACAGCAGGACCACCAGGAGAAGAAATCCAGACCAGCGAGACCAAGACACATGCGGCAAACAGACAGCTCTGACCAGGCACCCAGTGCAGAGGCCCTGGGCCCAAAAGTGCCTGACAGACGGTCACTGCTTTCACGGGGTGGGTGAGGCGACAGGACATCCACCCAGCGCGATCGCAGAGGCTGAACAAGCTCCGGCGACTCCGTGCCCTCGCATTCCTCTCCCCGCCAACAGGAAAATACTCAGAACACAAATTCCAGAAAGCTCCAGAAAGCACAGCTTGACTCTGCCCCACACCGGGGGCATTTACTTTGTACTAATTATTCCACGTCACCCAGAGACAGGTTCAAGTGCACAGGAGGCCGTGGGTAGGTAATATGTAAACACTAGGCCATTTCATGTAAGGGACTTGAACATCTGAGGATTTTGTTTTTATTTTTAAAATGTTCTTATCGGCATTCCTTTGGCCCCCAGCGTGCACTGGCTTGATGTGGGATCTCACTTCCCAGACCAGGGAACCTGGGCCTCAGTGGGGAAAGCGTCAGAGTTTGAACCACTAGGTCACCAGGGAACTTCCCCATCTGAGGATTTTGGAAACAATCCCCTGCAAATACACAGGGCCAAGTGTCTATAACGAGGCAGGGGAGGAGATGAAGCTTGCAGCCAAGTGGTCAAACACCCGGGAAATAAGAATAACGAATTCCGTATTGATCCCAGAGGCCAGGCTTCCCCCAAGTGTAAATCTATTTCTCTGGATATTCTCCTGGTAGAATTTTCACACGTGTCATGGGACTAAGTGGGCTCTAGTACCAACCTCAGTGGGAGGAGGGGCGTCCCACACCAACAAGCAATTCTCAGGACCCCAGCCGGTCCCACAATTCAGCTCAGTTGTGACACTGTCTTCCCAGAGACAGCGTGCGAGTCCCCAGATCTGGGGCTCAGTCCTACCAAACTGCCCCCTCCACGACTTAGACTCCAGGTTCACGTCCACACTGTCACCTGTGCTTCTGACCAACTGGCTATAAATCAGAAGTTGCCACAACCTTCTCAGGTTCAAGGAACTCGCGAGGGCAGCTCAAAAAAACTCAGAGAAACGTTTTACTCACCGGATCACCCGTTCACTATGACAGGATGTAACCTGGGAACAGCTGGACGGAAGAGAAGCGTAGGGCAAAGCGTGGGGACGCGGCGGGGAGCTCCAACGCTCTTTCTAGGTGCCACGGTCCCGACACCTCCGTGTGTTCCCCAACCCAGGAGCCCTCTGAAGCCTGTCCTCTTGATTGTTTAAAAGGAGGCTTCCTTACTCAGGTGCGACCGATGGAATCACTGGCCACTGGCAATCAACCTCTAGCCCCTCTCCCTTAGGTCGGGGGGCGGGACTCAAAGTTCCAACCCTCTAATCACTGGGTGGGCGCCATGGCAACCGACCCCCATCCTTAAACGCTTCCAAAAGTCCCGTTATCCACATAACAAGAGACACCTTGGAGGCTCTCACCGCTTGGAAATTCCAAGGGTTGGGGGGAGCTCTCTGCCAGAAAAAAAAGACCATGTGCACCATTCTTCGTATAAGTCACAATATTACGGGACAAAAACGTCTTGCAATCACACAGATCTTACATATTCGGGGTTGGGCAGTTTCCCAAGCAGCTTACCTGCAGGAACTCTTGGATTGTGACTCTCTGGAGGCAGAGGCTCTAGGCTGTGTTTTCCAAACGTTTCACCACAGAACCCTTTCCCCAGGACTAGTGTGCTCCATGAAACAAACTCGATTTGTAGATTTCAGTTAGTGGGTCTGTTCCTCTTGTGGTTGGAGGCTCGGTAGCCTGTTGAGAATATAGTTTCAGAGGTCTCCTTCCAGCTCCTCTGAAGCGGAATCAATCACTGTCCCAGGTGAGTCTAATGCATAATCGCGCTTGGGGAGGATTGGTTCCCAGCCATGCAGCTGGATGCAGCTGAGCGCTGAGGGGCCGGTGGTGGTGGGAAGGGGCAGAGGGAGGAAGAAGGAACAGGCAAGACCCTGTGACGTAGCTACGGAGGCAGTGAGGGAGTATGCAGGCCATGAGGGGACGTGGGGGCAGTGAGGGGACCTGGGGACAACGAGGGGACGCAAGGGCAGTGAGGCATCTGGAAGCGCTGAGGGGGAACAGAGGTACAAACGGTCAGGAACAGAACTTGAAGAAAAACCTCACTTTATTTTAGAAACAAAGTGTCTTCGAAAATACCAGCTCTGGGAGTTCCCGTCGTGGCTCAGCGGAAATGAACCTGACTAGCATCCATAAGGACACAGGTTTGATCCCTGGCCTCGCTCAGTGAGTTAAGGATCCAGCGTTGCCGGGAGTTGTGGTGCAGGTCACAGATGCAGCTCGGATCTGGCGTTGCTGTGGCTGTGGTGTAGGCCGGCAGCTACAGCTCTGATTCAACCCCTAGCCTGGGAACCTCCATATGCCTTGCGTGCGGCCCTAAAAAACAAAAAACAAAAAACACTCTTTCTCACAACCCCACGAGGTGGGTAGAGAGAGTATGTCCATTTTTTTTGGTTTTAGGAAACCAAGCCTAAGTGAAGCGGACAGGTGCTAGTATGAGCCACCCCTTCTCCGTCCTGACTTACCCGTCCTAAGTTAGAGGGAATAGGTTTCCACGGCTTCTAAGAAGTTTGAATTGAATGAGGAAGGTTAAGCGTGGGCATGAACTTCCATCTCAGGGGCACCGAAAAGTATAATGAGTTCGCTTTTAGTCTTAGGGTACCATCAGTGATGGAACGTCCAAGTGGGAACTTCGTGTAGGCATTGGAGATGCCAGACTAGTGTCTGGGCTGGGGGTCAAGGCAGAAATAGGGATTGAGGGATCAATTCCACTAAAATCATGGATATTAATGAAATAGCTTGTCACACAGGTCGGGTTGTGACAGCAAGCACTGAATCTGGTGATCCAGGTGAACAGATTCATTTAAAAAATCCTAAGAGCCTTGGAACGAGAAGGAAGGAACATGGCAGAGGAATGTGGAAAAGCGAGACATTTGAGAAGACTTAGAGATGGATGCCACCTATGTTTAGAGAGGCCATTTCTTAATACAGAAAGGAAAAGCAACGGTAATAGGAAAACATAATGTTCACTCGACAGTGTGTATTGTGAGATCCCATTTTATTTTCTTTAAACGTACACTTTTGCATCAGTCTGGGAGGATCGACATCCAGGCATTTCCAGTGATTCTCTCTGGATGCTGCAATGACAATTTCTGTTTCCTTGTTTGCTTATTTTCTACGTTAAACAGCCACTGATTTTTGTTTCTGGATAAAATTCATAAACCATAAAAGTCACCATTTCAGAGGGTACAATTCAGTGCTTTTTAAAATATTCATGAAGTTGTAGGGCCATCATCACTATCTAATTCCAGAAAATGTTCATCTTTCCAAAAAGAAACTCTGGACCCAGGAGCAGTCACTCCCTTCCCCCACCGCACCCTCCACCCACTGTTTCTGCCGTCCCTCCCAGCCCCAGGTCAGCTCTGATTAGCCTCTGTCTACATGTTTATTCTGGATGTTTCGAATGAATGGAATCATGTGGTATGTAGTCTTTTGTGACTGGTTTCTTTCTGTTAGCATCATGTTTTCAAGGTTTATCCATGTCGTAGCACATGTCAGCACCTCATAGTTGATTGTTGCCAAATAAAATTCCATGGCACAACTGTTCCACATTTTGTTTATCCATTGCTTAGTGGATGGACACTTGAGCTATAACTTTTCACCTTCTGGCTATGGCGAGTAATCCTGCAGTGAACGTTTATGAACAAGTTTTTGTACTGGTACATATTATAAATGGGTATGGCCCACATAGATCTGGCCCAGCAGTTCCATTCCTAGGAATGGAACTGCTGGGCCAGATCTATGTGGGCCATACCCATTCATAACTTGAGGAGCCACCAAAAAGTGTTCCAAAAGGTCTGCCTCCTTTTACCTCCTCACCAGCAACGTGGGAGGGTTCTGGTTTCCCCACCTGCTCCCTAATACCTAATAACTTGGTAACCTCATTTTTTTTTCTGTCTTTTTAGGGCCACACTCACAGCATATGGAAGTTCCCAGGCTGGGGGTCGAATCAGAGTTACAGCTACCGGCCTACACCACAGCCACAGCCACGTGGGATCTGATCCACTTCTGGGACCTACACCACAGTTCCTGGCAATGCTGGATCCTTAACTCAGTGAATGAGACCAGGGATTGAACCTGAGTCCTCATGGATACTTGTCAGGTTCGTTACCACTGAGCCATGATGGGAACTCTGGTAACATCAGTTTTGGAAAGGATGAAGAACACGTGTGCTAAGGGATCTAAGCCATGACACGGAAGTGACAATACCAAATCCTTTAACTGCTAGGCCACCAGGGAACTCCAAGATTTTTTTGCAACATATTGAGTCCTGTTTTGTGATTTTTTTCCCTCAGATGAAGTATAAAGCATACAAAGATTCTCTATAATAACAGCAATAATAATAAATAAGCTGGTGTTTCTTGGCTTCTCATTTGGCCTCTGGGTTACTGTACAACCTCTGTGTATGCATTAGCCCATGGAATATTTACAGAAAACCCCGAGTTTGGAACCTATCCTAGGGATGAGGACAATGAAGCTCAGAGGTGACTAGAGCATCATGACACTGCCCCAAAGCCCAAAGTCTTAACCATCCATGTGACATCTCAAAACCTGCCTCTCCCTTCTGCTGGGCGTTTCTGGCTGTTCGCCACAGTACATCACTTACATATTTTCCTGGCGGGGGGGGGATCTTTCTTGAGATGATTTTTCACAAGCAAGTCAGGTACAATCTATCAAACTCGGAATGCTAACAAATTCTGCAGTTGCAAAGAATCTCCTATAGCGTATGTATAAATAACCTGATGCAGCATTGTAAACGTTAATTCAATGCTCTTTTAAAAAATGAACAACCTTGTTTTTCTGAGTTGATGTGATATTTCTTCTCTCCTTCTGCCTCTTTTATTGGCTCACTGGTGCCAATAAGAATGGGTTCTAAAACTGATTAGCCCCGAGAAAGACTCTGTAATCAAATAAATCTAAAGTTAGCTTTCAATTTTCTTGAGAAGTGAGATTTTTTTTTCTCCCAGCCATGCCCTGTTTCCCAAAGAAAGCAGTAGTACCTTTGGCGTTCGAAAACACATTCGCTTCTGTGACTTCAGATGACTGTGAACCAATGCTGTTTGTAACTGGCCGATTTCAGCTGCTGAGAGAGACCCGTGGAGGAAGAGGTATGAGGTATGTGAACAAGATCTGAAGAAAGCCTATTATTAGATCGCAAAGGGAATCAATAGAATCTAATGCGGTTTTCCTTGTGCTGCGTCAATAAACCAGTGTTGTTAGGAGGGCATTACGATCCTGTTTTCTCTTGTTGGTTTGAAAGCCTGTTTTGTGGTGCTGGTGGCTGATCCGCCTCCGAGTCCTCTCTCCTCAGGACTGATGTGCGGGGTTTTGTAATGCATCACCGCTGCATCCATAACTTACGGCTCACAACACCTAGGGAGATAAATAGATGTTATTTTTATTATCTATGGTTTTTTCTTTCTTTTTTTTTTTTTTTGCTTTTTAGGGCCACACCTGCAGCGTATGGAGGTTCCCAGACGAGGAGTCAAATCGGAGCTACAGCCACTGGCCTACCCCACAGCCACAGCAACTCGGGATCCGAGTCGCCTTCTGCAACCTACACCACAGCTCATGGCAATGCCAGATCCCTGACCCACTGAGCGAGGCCAGGGATGGAACCCTTATCCTCATGGATACTAGCTGGATTCATTTCTGCTGTGCCACAACGGGAACTCCTATTATCTGTGCTTTATGAATAAATTTTAACCTGGAAAGAAGTACATGGCCTGAGTCGCACATTCAGCTGCAGAAGGTCCATCCACAGTTCTAGGCTGAATCTTAATCTGCTTAAAGTCAGGAGGAATCTGGGAAACCGAGGCTCACCCTTTATTTCTCTGCTGGTAAAACAGAAGCCAGCTGGGTAGAGGGATGTAACGGGCTGCACTGGCCCTGGGACCCGTGTGCTGACGCCCTAAACCCCCAGGACCTCAGCATGTGACTGTATTTGGAGACCGTGCCTTTAAAGTGGTAATTAATTTAAAGTGACATGATTGGGCCCTAATCCAATATGACTGGTGTCCTTACAAGAAGGGGAAATTTGGACACAGACGCACACAGAGGGAAGAGGCTGTGAAGACGCAGGGAGAAGACGGCCACCCCCAGGCCAAGGAGACAGCCTAGAACCAAGCCCTCCCCCATCGCCCTCACAAGGAACGAACCCTGCCCACACCTTGTCCTCAGATTTCTAGCCCTCAGAACCCTGAGACACACTTCCGTTATTTAAGCTGTCCAGCCCTTGCCACTTTAACAGCAGCCCGAGCAAACGAATCCAGAGGCCTCTGCTGACACTGTATCTGTGAGTCAGAGGCCCCAGGTCTCCAGACATTCATCCCAATGCCCCAAGACCGTGCCTTTGAGGCTTTCTCAGCAAAACACAGAAACCACAGACACTTCAGCTGCTGGTTATCTCAGATACCATGGAGTCTGTCTCCTCTTTCTTCAGGGCGTGGTCCCCTAGCAAATTTTTTTTTTTTTTTTTAATTTTTAGGGCCGCACCCGTGGCATGTGGACGTTCCCAGGCTAGGGGTACAGCTGCCGGCCTGCGCCACAGCCACAGCAACTGGGGATACGATTCGCACCTGCAGCCCCTGGCACAGCTGGTGGCAACGCTGGATCCTTACTTAACCCACTGAGTGAGGCCAGGGGTTGAACCTGAATCCTCAAGTGCTCTAATCGGGTTCTTAACCCGCTGAGCCGCAATGGGAACTCCTCCACTGGTCTTTAACAAGCACAGGCTGGCCACCTGCAGACTCAGGGCCACCGCAGAGCCAGTAAGAGGAGGCGGAGGGCTCAGCCCTGGGTCCCTGTGATACCAAAGCCCCGCTGCGCCACCAGACCTCCAGCTCTGGCCTCTGCCCTCACCCCTGGGGTGTGGCCCCTCAGATGCCCGGGCAGTGAGGGAAGGCAGGGACCCAGGATCCAGTGAGGGGTGTGGCAGACACGGAGCCCCGGGGACGCCCCGCGGAGGAGGAGGCTCCAAGACCTGGGAACCAGCACCCCAGCCGGCAGCCACGGGAGGCTTGCCCTCCACCTAGACTGCAGAACAGGGGCAGCTGCTGGGGGTGCCTGGGTTGGGCCCACCCTGGAATTGTGGGAGGGCATCGGGTTGAGGACACTGACAGGTCAGTCCTACCCCAAATGCCAGTAGTATCCCCTGAAGAGGCACCAGCTCCTTCGGCCAGCTTCTCCTCTTGCTTCTGACCCCTTACTGCTGTCTTGACACTGGCCCAGAGGACACTGACCAGCGCTCCTGGGGCCCACGGCCTGCGTTCAGGCTGCTGGAGAAGCGAGGCTTTCAGAAACCCGTGACCAGCCCTCTCTGTGCTCGGGGCTTTTAATCTCCTTAATTGAAATTGATTGGCCTCTCGGGAGGCAGCGCTGCATTGGCCCTGAGCTCCAGCACGTGATCAACTCCCGCTTCGTTCTTTTAAAGACCCATCGACGCACCAGGGCATCTAATCTTCCCCCGAATCCTGGGCCCCTTTTCCTGACCAGAAGCAAAATCAGAAACAGGCCCACTTAACAAGACAGCTCAGGAAATAAAAGCACCAGTTAAAAATAAGGGGAGAATATTCCTGTCCCACTGTGGCCCAGCATTATACAAAGGGCCAGGCAAAACCCCATTACCCAGGAAAGATGTAATCACAGAGGGAGCGCGGGCCTTCTGCAGCTCACAGATAAATAGGCTGGGCTGGACAAACTCAAAGAACGGGCTGCAGAAAAGATAAAAAGGGAAGAAAAGCAAAAGCCCGACTTAAAACGGTTGGTTTCAGCGAACAGGTCCCCCTAAAGTGGCTGGAATTGGTTTACAAACCGGTTTGGCAGGCCACACCTCTCAGAGAAGTTTTTTTTTTTTTTTTTAACGGCTGAGCCTGCATGTGGAGGATTCCAGGCTAGGGGTCCAATCAGAGCTACAGCTGCTGGCCTGTGCCACAGCCACAACCACAGCAACTTGGGATGGGATCCGAGCCGCGTCTGCAACCTACACCACAGCTCACGGCAACGCTGGATCCTTAACCCACTGAGCAAGGCCAGGGATCGAATCTGCAACCTCATGGATCCTAGTCAGGTTCGTTAACCACGAAGGGAACTCCTTGATGAAGCTTCTGATGGGGTCCCTTCCTCTCCAGGCTGATCACCGATCCTGGAAATAGGCCTCTGAGGGCTCCCTGTGCTGGGCCCATCATCTCACCAACCGGGTGCTGGGACTGAATGGGGCTGTTCCTGGGCTGGCTGCACCGGATGTCCCCCGGACACAAGACACACCTTAGAGGTGGGGAAGGAGAGCACTGACAAGTCAGGTAACCATTAGAGGTGACACACTCACCTAAGACCATCTTGCTGCCTGGCGTTCTAAAGATCAAGATGAAGGGACCAGAGTGTGCCATCCCAAACTATGTCACTTGACCATAAGGAGTACTTCGAACTGAAGGCAAGTCAGAATCAACAAGATGCAGAAAGAGCTCACTTTCCTCCCCTTTTCTGCCTAAAAACACGGCCAAAAAATCCCCTCTGTGAAGGTGCCTCGGCTCCTGTCATAGACAGAGCAGCGACTCTTACCAGCAGGACAGAGTTGTCATCTCTGTGCACAGAGACATCATAAAATAACCCTGGAGTTCCCTGGTGGCCTAGAGGTTAAAGGGTCCAGCATTGTCACTGCTGTGGTGCGTGTTTGATCCCTGGCCCAGGAAGTTTCTTATGCCAAAGGCCCAGCCAAACAACAACAACAGCAAAAAGAAAAGAAAAGAAAGAAAAGGGAAAAAGAGTCACGACATTGTAAGTCAACCACACTTTAAAAAAAACCAAACCCTTATCTTTCATTAGTTTCCCCCTTATATTTCTTTTGTTGGTTTGTTTTAACCGCAAGTACTTATTGATGGATCTAAGAACATAATTTTAATGGAATCATAAGGCACAACTGTGGATTAAAACAGTTTGCTATGCAGCCAAAAGGAGGAAAAAGCCATACTCTTAGGAACTTTAAATATGCAGGTCAAGGAGCCTCTGAAGTACCTCTCCAACAGATCTGTGTCAGACAATTCTTCCCTTTTATACAATCCCTATATTACATCACTTGATCACGAAGTCAGACTGACACTTCACCAAGAATTCCAGTCATTTTTACGTGAGTCATCCAGGCTGACCGCTGTTTCTTCCCCACCCTTTCCAATTCGTGGTGGTATTTTTATTAAAGCAATTCCCTTCCGACAGTATTGCGTATACATCCTGGGTAGCACTCCAAAGCCAGGAAACAAGCGAGCAAGCAACGAGTCAGAGAAAAGCAGCCAAGGACAGATACGGACGAAGAGACCCACAGAGACGACGTTAGGATGAGACAGCCTGAGTCGATGAGGTCTTTACGAAGCTGACTTGGGCAGAGAAGCCGCTCTGGCTCATGCAAAGGCCGTGATGCCGCCTCACGCTGTGCCATCAGTGCCCCGTGGGCCCGGCAGTGTCTAGGAGAGGAGCTGGGAAATCAGTTACCAGGCAGCTAATGATACAACACATTCAATGCTTTGCCCCTGCATTAGGAGCTGACTACAGCTTCCAGCATTAACATTTTCTGGGTGTAAAACTCATAGAGAATTTTGTGCAAATCTTCAAAACACTGAGGAAAATCTTTAAATCCTGTGGACCTGGCTAAGCTGGGCACTTCTAAAACACTAATCTTTCTACTTGAAAGTGAGAAGTGAAACATCCCAGGGCACCCAACACTAG
The DNA here is from genome assembly GCA_004024745.2 of Catagonus wagneri. Classification (NCBI taxonomy): domain Eukaryota; kingdom Metazoa; phylum Chordata; class Mammalia; order Artiodactyla; family Tayassuidae; genus Catagonus; species Catagonus wagneri. The sequence continues at coordinate 2,982,467 of PVHT020000059.1, forward strand.
GGCGCAAACCATACTGCAGAGCTGGGAATACGCAAGACTTTGAGGGTGCCTAGCCTCCTTGTTTAAAAAGCCGTAAGAAAGTCCCCCAGCATATTGTCAGCCATTCTAGTGGTGACACTTTCCCCAAGCAAAGCAAGCCTGCAGGCATACGGCTAATTTCTGAAGGGTCCACCCTGTACTAAGAAGCCAGCTCCGTAGTTGTGTATGTTGAGAATCAGAGGCCAGAGGCAGAGCGACCTGGGCCAGCCCCCTAAAGCCGTGCCTCTCCACCTCTTACTAGGGCCACCATCTTTCAAGAACATCTCCAGCCCTTTGATGACAGAGCCGAGGGCAGGGGACCAAGAGGTGGTCACATTCTTCAGAGACAAGTGTTGGTTACTAAAAAGCTCCTGGAGACCCACTGAAGAGTGAAGGTAGATTAAAAACTGCCAGACCACGGAATCATACTGCCAGGTCAGAAATACATTAGCAGAGTTCCCGTCGTGGCTCAGCGCTCAGTGAAGCTGACTGGCATCCATGAGGACGCAGGTTCGATCCCTGGCCTCACCCAGTGGGTTAAGGATCCGGTGTTGCCATGAGCTGTGGTGTAAGTCGCAGACGCGCCTCAGATCCTGTGTTGCTGTGGCTGTGGTGTAGGCTGGTGGCTACAGCTCCGATTGGACCCCTAGCCTGGGAACCTCCATATGCCGTGAGTGAGGCCCTAAAAAGACAGAAAGACCAAAAAAAAAAAAAGAGAGAGAGAGAGAAATACATTAGCTTGGGATGCCAAGTACAATAGAAGGGATGGAACCTTAATCTAAATCAGTCCCCCCTTATATTTCCTAGTCACTTCTCCACAGTGTGTCCTTGAAGCCCAAATCTTTCCTTTGTGGGTTCTTTCTGTTTTTCACTTTCGTCTTTTTAGGGCCACACCCACGGCACATGGAGGTTCCCAGGCTGGGGGTCTAATCAGAGCTGTAGCTGCCGGCCTACACCACAGCCACAGCAACATCAGATCTGAGCCATATCTGCGACCTACACCACAGCTCACGGCAACACCGGATCCTTAACCCACTGAGCAAGGTGATTGAACCTGCGTCCTCATGGATGCTGGTCAGATTCATTTCCACTGAGCCACGATGGGAACTCCAAACATTTCCTTTGTTGAAGATGGGATATGAACCCCCACATTGAGTTTACCTCTTTGAGTTTCACTTTTTTCTGTGAACTCTGTGCATTTAAAATAATAATAGACTTTACCTTTCTTCTGTTAACCTGTCTTTTTTGTTGGGTAAACCCATACACCCTCAGCTACTGAATGTAAGAGGAGAGAGGAAAAATTTTTCCTCCACAAAAAAGTCCAGAGATCCAGATTTTAAAAGCAGAGATCCAGCTCCATTTTCAAATAAATTCAAGTTGAAAGTGGTTCTTAATCTCCACTTTCTCTAACAGCAGGAACATGACAAAGGATGAAGCAGAGGGTGAGCTCTGTAAAAACAAGGGCCACGTCTGTCTCGGTCATTTTGGAGCTAGTGACTAAGAATGCCTAACACAGGCCTGCAACAAACATTTGCTGAATAAGTCACTAAATCAATGGATGGATGGATACTGGATCAAACAGGATTGGACCACTTAATTGTCTAGAAAGTAAAATTTATCGGCATTCCTGCTGTGTCTCTGTGGCAGCACCAGTTGGATCCCCAGCCCAGGGAGGTGGGTTAAGGATCTGGTTTTGCCGCAGCTTGCGGCACAGGTTGCAGCTGAAGCTCGGATTCCATCCCTGCCCTAGGAACTGTCATACGCATGCGAAGCTCACAGCAGTGGGAGAGGTCCCTGCTGGGCATTCTTGACCATGTCTCTGAGCGGGGCAGGTGAAGTCAGGTTATTCACCTGTTTTAAGGTGGGTCTTTAAGCGAGGGGCTGATGAGGACTGCTTAAGGCTCATGATGTAACAGTTCCTGATTGTGCGCACTGCAAGGTGCTTTAACAGTCATTTGATGTGAAACAGATTTAAATGGGTATCCAGGAGGATGGGGTTTCGATCCCTGTCCTCGCTCAGTGGGTTAATAAGGATCTGGCATTGCTGTGGCTGTGATGTAGGCCGGCGGCTGCAGCTCAGATTCGACCCCTAGCCTGGGAACCTGTATATGCCTCGGGTGCGGCCCTAAAATGACAAAAAAAAAAGAAAAAAAGAAGAAGCAGGATCAGTGTTGCAGAGCCCAGTGCAAAATGGAAACACAGAGCCGCTTGTTCAAAAACTGAGAATCTCAAACAGTTTAACAGTTTTGCAAAAAGCTAAACATAGAATAAACGTGTGACTCAGCAATTCCAACCCTAGGTATATACCAAGAAACCATGAAACCAGGGTCTCAAACACAGCATTGTACACCAATGTTCTTTTTTTTTTTTTTTTGTCTTTTGTCATTTTAGGGCCGCACCCGCGGCATGTGGAGGTTCCCGGCTAGGGGTCTAATTGGAGCTACAGCTGCCGGCCTTCGCCACAGCCACAGCAACGCGGGATCCGAGTGGCGTCTGTGACCTACACCTCAGCTCACAGCAACGCTGGATCCTTAACCCACCGAGCGAGGCCAGGGATCGAACCCACAACCTCATGGTTCTTAGTCAGATTTGTCTTCGCTGAGCAACGATGGGAACTCCTGTTCTTCTTTTTATTATTGCTCATTATTATAAAATACTTAATGGAAAAACCTGAATTAATTATATGTAACTATATAATTAATTACATATAACTTTTTATGATTTTTATTTTTTTCCTCTATAGCTGGTTTACAGGGTTCTGTCAATTTCTACTGTATAGAAAAGTGACCCAGTTATACATATATATATATATTCCTTTTCTCTCATTATTCTCCATCATGTTCCATCACAAGTGATTAGATATAGTTCCCTGTACTATACAGCAGGATCTCATTGCTTATCCATGCCAACTGCAATAGTTTGCATCTATTAACCCCAGATTCCCAGTCCATCCCACTCCCTCCCACTCCCCCTTGGCAACCACAAGTCAGTTCTCCAAGTCCATAAGTTTCTTTTCTGTGGAAAGGTTCACCTGTGCCGTATACCAGATTCCAGATATAAGTGATATCATGTGGTGTTTGTCTTTCTCTTTCTGACTTACTTCACTTAGTATGAGGGTTTCTAGTTCCATCCATGTTGCTGCAAATGGCATTATTTTGTTCTTTTTATAGCTGAGTAATATTGCATTGTGTATATATATATATATATGTATATACACTACATCTTCTTAATCCATTCATCTGTTGATGGACATCTAGGTTGTTTCCATGTCTTGGCTATTGTGAATAGTGCCGCAAAGAACATGCAGGTGCGTGTGTCTTTTTCAAGGAAAGTTTTTTCTAGATATATGTCCAAGAGTGGGATTTCTGGGTCATGTGGTAGCTCTATATTTAGTTTTCTGAGGTTCCTCCATTCTGTTTTCCATAGTGGTTGTACCATACACCAATGTTCATTACAGAGTTACTCACAATTGCCAAGGAGGAAATATCCCGAGTGACCATCACCATATGAATGGATAAATAAAATGTAGTACATACATATAACGGAATATTATTCATCATAAGAAGAAATGAAGTTCTGATATATGCTATGACATGGATGAACCCTGAAAACATTATGCTAAGAGAAATCTTAGCAGAAAAGGAAAAATATTATATGATTCCACATACACGAACATCCAGAATAGGCAAATTCATAGCAACAGAAAGTTCGTTAGAGGTTATCAGGGGCTGCAGGGAGAGGGGAATGGAGGGTTACTACTTCATGGGTTTAGATTTTCTATTTGGGGTGAGGAGAAGTCTTGGAACTAGATAGTGTTCGTGGCTGTACTACACTGTGAATGTAATTCATATCACTAGTGTCATTCATATCATAGTGTCATTTAAAATGACAAATTTTAGGAGTTCCTGCTGTGGTGCTGTGGGTTAGTGAAGTGGGTTGTCTCTGTGGAGGCTCCAGTTCAATCCCTGGCCCGGAGGAGTGGGTTAAGGATCCAGCATTGCTGCAGGTCGCAGCTCCAGCTCAGATTCGATCCCTGGCCCGGGAACTTCCATATGCCATGAGGGCTGCTGAATAAAGACAAAAAAACAAGTGACAAATTTTATGAGGTGTGTGTTATTCTTTGTTTTCTTTTTATGGCCAGACCTGTGGCACGTGGGACTTCCCAGGCTAGGAGTTGAATCGGAGCTGCAGCTGCCAGCCTACACCACGGCCACAGCAATGTGGGATCCGAGTTGCATCTGCAAACTACAGCGCAGCTTGCAGCAAAGCTGGATCCTTAACCCACTGAGCAAGGCCAGGGATCGAACCTGCATCCTATGGACACTGTCCCAGCATCCTAGATGGGTAGGGTCTAGGTGCATCATGGCAGAGAAATACCCATGCATTATGAGCCCTCTCCTTCCCCTTAAGGGCACGGGTCTCAGCATCAGAGGAATGAGCGTGGCTCATGCTCCAACCACCTCTGGCAGGGGTTTTAGAGTCAAACCACTCTTCTTTCAATCAAGTATGAACAGACTTGCTTGATTTATTTATTTAATTATTTTTGTCTTTTCTAGGGCTGCACCTGCGGCATAAGGAGGTTCCCAGGCTAGGGGTCTCGTCGGAGCTGTAGTTGCCAGCTGACACCACAGCTGCGCGGGATCCGAGCTACATCTGCAACCTACACCACAGCTCACAGCAACGCCGGATCCTTAACCCACTAAGCGAGGCCAGGGATCCAACCCACAACCTCATGGTCCCTAGTAGTATTCGTTAACCACTGAGCCAGGACGGGGACTCCCAGACTTGCTTTAATCATAGATTTTTTTCTTCTACTTTTTAGGGCCGCACCCACAGCCTATGGAAGTTCCTGGGCTAGGGGTCGAATCTGAGCTGCAGCTGTTGGCCTACACCACAGCCACAGCCACAGCCACAGCAGCCTGGATTCCCATCTGTGACCAGATGTGGGATCCTTAACTCTTCGTGGCTATTAGGTGGGTTCTTAACCTGCTGAACTACAACAGGAACTCCAGACCTGCTTTAATCAAAAGACACTACCTTTGGCAAAAGGACTGGAACAGCTCCTCCAGAGGAGGGCGCCCTCCACGGCCAGCCTCTGCTTTCATACCTGTCCCCCATGCACAGGAGGCTTCCTTTGCAAAAATGTACACTTGACAGGCTCTGAAAGATAAAGTCATCTGTTTGACCTGGCAAGGACAAATTTGCTGCAAACGCCTACAGGTATGACAGCATCCTAAGGTAGTCGTTAGTTATGCAATAGAAAGAAGGTTGAGAAGTCAAGAGTCTGAAGACCTGGATTTGATTCCTAGCCCAGCTTTCTATTATATAACCAGGCATAAATTCCTTTATCCCTGAGCCTCTATTTTGTTATCTAGGAAAAATATTGAACACGAGGATCAAATTAATGATGTGTGTAAAATGCAAATGCTTTGCAAACTGTCAATCACAGTGCATGGGAGAAATTATGGCCCTTTGATCGGCCTGGTTGAACTCGTAAATCTAGGCATTTGTGGTGGTCACACTCAGGCAAGGTCACTGCAGGCTTCCGGATCATAGTCCTTAAGAAACTCCCCAGAATGTCACCTTCCTTGGGCAGGCCAGGGTTAGGGGGACCTGTTGGGAGACTACCGTATTAAGACTCTCCTTGCTGAAACAGCTTATATCAGTGGCAGAAGGAGGGGCCTACATGTGGGAACGGAGAGGATGGGGTCGGGGAGACCCCTATTGGGTCATGTGCTTAGAATAGCCCAATGCCAGGAGTTCCTGTTGTGGCTCAACGGCTTAAGAACCTGACACAGTGCTGGCGAGGATTTGGATTCTGCATTGCTGTGGCTGTGGTGTAGGCTGGCAGGTGCAACTCCAATTTGACTCCTAGCCTAGGAACTTCCATATGCTGTAGGTTATGACTGTAAAAAAAAGAGGAAGAGGAACAGGAAGAGGAAGGGGGGGGAGGGGGGAGGAGGAGGAGGAGGAGAAGGCAAAACCAAGGGAACCGAGGGAGCCAGCTGTATGAACGGCCTGCTCATCAAAGTTTAAGACACCGTAGATCCGCTCTCATAGTCCACCTGTTACTACAAGACTACTCTCGTGGTCTTGAGCCCATTTGTACAGGTCACAAAATTAAGCCTTAGAATTATAACCTAACTTGTACTTAAAGGTGGCACGAAGACCAGAAAAGATACCGTTCTGAGAACATCGGGTGATACATAGCTTGAACAGCCAGCATTTAACTGCTTGGAACATCTGCCCAGCTCCCTGCACGTCTGATCTTGGGGTAACACCACCTTCTGCCTTTTCGCTCTCCCAGCCCTCCCATCAGTTTTATGACTGAAATCCCTGTATTAAATCCCTGTTTGGAAATACCTAAAGTGAATTCTGGTTTTAATGACTGAACACTTACTGATGAACCCTTCTTCAAAAATTTTTTTTCTTTCAGATATCTGCGTACAGGCAGGCCTCATATTCTTGTGCTTGAATTTATTGTGCTCCAAAGATATTGCATATTTCACAAATTGAAGGTTCGTAGTGACCTTATTAAGTCTGTGGGTACCATTTTCCCAACAGCATTGGCTCACTTCGTGTCTCTGTGTCACATTTTGGCAATTCCTACAATATTTCAAGCTTTGTGATTATTACTGTCTGTGTTACAATTGTCTGAGATCAGTGATCTCACGTTACCTCTACAACTCACTGAAGGCTCAGATAATGGTGAGCAATTTTAGCTAGAAAGTATTTTTTCATTGGAGTTTGTATATTTTTTAAGACAGATGCTACTGCATATTTTTTGCTTCATTTTTAGTTTTATTGCAGTGTAGTTGATTGACAATGATGTGATAATTTCTACTGTACGCTATTGCATACTTAATAAACTACAGAACAGTATAAACATAACTTTTTTTTTTTTGGTCATGCTATGGCATGCAGAAGTTCCCCAGCCAGGGATCAAACCCGAGCCACAGCCCTGACAAGGCCAGATCCTTAACCATTAGGCCACCAGGGAACTCCATGGTAACTGTTATATGCACTGGGAACCTGAAATTTGTGCAACTCAGTGTATTGTGATATTCACTTTATTGCAGTGGTCTGGAACCAAACTCACACTCTCTCCAACGTATGCCTGTAAATACCCAAGTTTTCATGTTTGGATGCTGTCCTTTGTCCTCATCTGGCTGAATTCTTTGACAAGACCTCTGTTTTTTTTTTTATATATATATATTTTTCACTTATTGGTGTTTCTTCCCATCACCCTCTCGATACTGGCAAAATACGCTGCTGGCCCCTAACTGAAGCCAGCACCTCTGCTTTTAGACCACTGTTACATTAAACCGCAAAACAAACTTCAAGTCCTGGGCAGACCCAATCCCATCCTCTGGGGACACCTCCGGGTTCCACTAAACCTTTTATTCCACTAGGTCATTAACCAAAAAAGGTCTGTCACAGCAGGACCCTGCCCCTGCTGCTGGGAGCTATGCAGAACTAATGAAGAGGAAAATTGGGAGCCTGATCAGTCTCAACGGGTTTCTAATAATCTCTGCACCTCCCCATCCTCATTCCCCTCTACATCTTCCTTGCTTCCAAAATGAGTGCCCCAGATCACTTCAGCCCACTAGCATTATACAGTTGGGAGGGAGGGATTAGGAGTTTGAGATTAGCAGATACAGGCTAGCACATACAGCATGGCTAAACCACAGCGTTTAGTTAGGGAACTGTACTCCATTTCCTGTGAAAAACCATAATGGAAAAGACCGTGTATATGTATAACAGAACCACTTTGCTGTACAGCAGAAATTAATACAACATTGTAAGTCAACTATACACCAACAAAATTAAAAAAAAACAAATACAAGGTCACTGTGCTTCCATAAGGCTTGGAAGGGTTTACTACTGGTCCAAAGTCACAGAGACTGGAGGAGACAAAGCTAGGATCTGAACCCAGCTTTCTGAGGCCAGAACTCCGGTTGGGTCTACCCTTCAGAAGCAGAGCCCCTGACCGTGACAAGTGAGCCCAGAAAGGCTTCCCAGAGGCAGAGGTGAATGCCAGAGGCCCGCTTGGTAAATGCCAAGAAAACAATACACAAAGCACTAGATTTTTCTTTTTAGGGTCATACCCGAAGCACATGGAAGTTTCAGGGGTAGAGGTGGAATCAGAGCTTCAGCTGCCGGCCTACGCCACAGCCATAACACCAGACCCAGGCCGCATCCGTGATCTATGCCGCAGCTTGTGGCAATGCCGGATCCTTAACCCACTGAGAAAGGCCAGGGGTCGAACGCATATCCTTAGATAGACAATGTCAGGTTCTTAACCCCCTGAGCCACAATGGGAACTCCCAAAGCACTAGACCTTTTTTTTTCTTTTTGGTCTTTTTGCCTTATCTAGGGCCGCACCCATGACATATGGAGGTTCCCAGGCTAGGGGTCTAACAGAAGCTGTAGCTGCCAGCCTACGCCACAGCCACAGCAACACGGGATCTGAGCCGCGTCTGCGACCTACACCACAGCTCACGGCAACGCCGGATCCTTAACCCACTGAGCAAGGCCAGGGATTGAACCCGCAACCTCATGGTTTCTAGTCGGATTCGCTAACCACTGAGCCACAACGGGAACTCCAGCACTAGATTTTAAATTCCAGCAAAGTCCTATCTCTGCTCTGCCAACGTGGGGCCTCTCTCCGGTGAACATCCCCTTCGCGTGTTTCTCAGCAACTCTGGAAGCATCATCATGAAAACCTCCCGTTCACAAGTGTCTTCCAGGGTTCATTTCCCCCGAATCCCTCGGATACACAGACAAGAACAGAGGTGGGCAGGATACGCAGGGAAGGGAAATTGAGGAGAGACTGGAAGGAGGGAGATGACTGGTTTCCTTTATACACCTGTTTCTCTCACTACAAAAAGCAGGTACTATTTTATAACTTGAAAAGTACCGAATAAGAAAAGTTAAGAGCTTGTGGCAAAGACAAGGCTATCGGTTCACCAAATCCCACTTTTTTTTTTGTCTTTTTGCCTTATCTAGGGCTGCACCCGCGGCATGTGGAGGTTCCCAGGCTAGGGGTCTAATCAGAGCTGTAGCTGCTGGCCTACACCACAGCCACAGCAACGCGGGATCCGAGCCACGTCTGCAACCTACACCACAGCCCACGGCAACGCTGGATCCTTAACCCACTGAGCAAGGCCAGGGATCGAACCTGCAACCTCATGGTTCCTAGTCGGATTCATTAACCACTGAGCCACGACGGGAACTCCCAAATCCCACTTTTATGTTCTTCTTGCATAACAAGAAGACATCATTTCCCAGCCTCCCTTGCACTTAGCTGGGCTTATGTACTTGGGTCTGACCAAAGGGCTGTGGGCAGAGGCGATGTATACCAGCTCCAGACCTGGCCTGTCCACTGTGGGTTGGGGACAGACCACTGGGAAGGAGGAACTGGCTTCCCTGTTCCTGACTGGGGGCCCCCCGGTTTCATTTTGCACCAGGACAGGAAGAGTCTGGAGCTGGTCCTGCTTGAAGGTTCCATTTGGAGCAACAGGATGCTTAGTTAGTGCAAATGGCCAACACAGGGAAGAGTAGGAGGGGGTGAGAGGTGCACTTTGGGTCATGTTTAATCTCAAGATGCTTGTGAGACATCTCATTGACAAGGTCACGTAGGCGGTTACGAGCATCTAGCCCACAGCTCAAGAAAGGGATAAAGGTGCAGGTATAAAGCTGGAATTCGTCAGCCTGTAGACAGGGCTTAAAATCATGAGAATGGTGACACAGCTGTCGTGAAAACACAGGAGGATGGGTCCTAAAAACAAATATAGAATTATCGTATCCGGCGATTCCACTTCTAGGTATGGACCCAAAAGAAGTGAAAGCAAAGACTTGAACAGATAACGTGTACTCCCATGTTCAGAGCAGCATTATTCACAATAGCTGAAATGTGGAGACATTTTGTGTGTTCATTGGCAGATGAAGAAAGAAACAGAATGTGCTGTATACATTCAATTACATTCAATGTGATATTCCTTTTTTTTTTTTTAATTTTATAGCCACATCCCACACATGGCATTCAAAAGTTTCTGGGCCAGGGAGGAATCCGAGCCATAGCTGTGACCCATGCCACAGCTGCAATGCCAAACGCTTTCAACCCAGTGTCCCAGGCCACGGATAGAACTTGTGCCTCCCCAGTGACCTGAGCCACTGCAGTCAGATTCTTAACCCCCAGCACCACAGTGGGAACTCCCCAGTGTGATTTTCTTTTTTTCTTTTGTTTTTTTTTTAGGGCTGCACTCATGGCACATGAGATTCCCAGGCTAGGGGTTGAATTGGAGCTGTAGCCACTGGGCTAAGCAACAGCCACAGCCACAGCCACAGCCATAGCCACAGCAATGTGGGATCCCAGCTGTGCCTGCAACCTATACCATAGCTCATGGCAACGCCACATCCTTAACCCACTGAGTAAGGCCAGGGATCAAACCCACGTCCTGAGCTTTGTTAACCACTGAGCCCCAAAAGGAACTCCCTCAGGGTGATATTCTTCACTCTTAAAAAAGAAGGAAATCCCAGAGTTCCCTTGTAGTGTAGCAGGTTAAGGATCTAGCTTGGGTTGCTGCTGTGCAAGGGTTTGATCCCTGGCCTGGGAACTTCCATGTGCAACAGATGCAGCCAAGAAAAAAGAAAAAAAGGAAGGAAATCCTGATCCAGGTTAACAGGGACGCACCTTGAAGTCATTATGCTCAGTGAAAGAAGACAGTCACTAACAGAAAGAACTGTGTGATTCCGCTCATATGAGAAACCTAGAACAGTCAAGTTCATGGAACAGGGGCTGGGAGCAGAGGAAGATGGGGAGTTATTGCTTAATGGATACAGGGTTTCAGTTTTGCAAGAAGAAGAAGTTCTGGAGGTGGGCGGTAGTGATGGTTTCACAACAATGTGAATGCACTTGGTGCCACTGAACTGTGCCCTTAGAAATGGTTAAAATGGTCACTTTTATGTCAATAAAGAAAGAACTTCTTCTTATTTATTGAATGCTTCCTCTACACCCAGCACTGTTTTAAGTGCGTGTCTTATTTAAAGCTCATAGTACACCTATAATTGTAATAAAATTCATTAAGCAATGGAAAAAAAAGAAAGAAATGCAGAGACATATACAAAACAATAAAACGTTAAAGCTGAATGGAAATAAATAAATAAATAAATAAATAAATAAATAAATAAATAAAACTTATATAATCCCTCATAACAGTCTTTAAGGGAGACATGACATTATCAGCCCCATTTTACAAACAAGGGAACTAGTGACCAAAGATGTTAAGGAACAGGCCTAAGCTCATGCAGCTTCTTTTTTTGTGTTGTTGTTGTTTTGTTTTGTTTTGTCTTTCTGTCTTTTTAGGGCCACACCTGATGTATATGGAGGTTCCCAGGCTATGTAGGGGTTGAAATGGAGCTGCAGCTGCCAGCCTACACCACAGCCATAGCAACACGGGATCCAAGCCGTGTCTGTGACATACACCAAAGCTCATGGCAATGCCAGATCCTTAACCCACTGAGCGAGGCCAGGGATTGAACCTGTGTCCTCATGGATACTGGTCAAGTTTGTTACCACTGAGCCACTTTGGGAACTCCTTTTTTTTTTTTTTTTAAACATACTGAACCACCAGCCAACAGAGGTTTTATCATGTGCTATTACAATACATGTTCCAAAGCAGGACAGGGAGCTTCTTGAATGGTGTACAGGTGGCAGGGGCAAACCACTGCAGTTATCTCTGACTCCAGAGGTCAGCGTGGCCTGTCAACATTAGGGGCCCCCGAACAGGCACCATTTGCAGCCCCAGTCACCTCAGAGGGCACCACAGAAGAGGACATTGTGACAGAACACCACCCATTGTTCTCACTCTCCTGGGAGCATACCCTCCCTGCTGCTGCCACTGCCAAACACTCCGGGCAGTGGCCACACACTTGATCACTGTCACTTCCCAGGATCCTACAACTAGGAGCAGCCTATGCAGCACCTACTGTGTGGGTTAAGCAGCAGAGGGTGCTTCTTGAATGGTCTACAGGTGGTGGAGGCAAACCACCACAGTTATCACTGACTCCAGAGGTGAGCGCCACCACTAGGGGTCCTTAAACAGGCAACATTTGTGGCCCCAATCACGTCAGAGGAGGGCACTGCAAATGAACACTACCTGTTGTTGCTCTCACTCCCTTGGGAACTCACACACCCTGCTGCTGACACTGCCAAATGCTCTGGGCACCCTGTAAATCTGCCTAAGGCTCATTACCACTTCCCAGGGCTCTGCAACTAGGAGTAGCCTGCACCACCTTCCTGCAGGTCCTTGCTACTATTACAGCCCAGGAACCAGGCATCGACTACTAGCCCTACCCATTGCCTCCTTCTCCCTGGAAACACACTCAGCACCCTGGGGATAACAGCCTGCTCACACCAAAGAAACAGACAGCAAAAATGCAAACCCCCATGCCAAAAATAAATCGTAACCCCCCACAAAATACAAAGGGATTCTCTTGCCTAGAAGTAGCCCTCCAAGACTACAGTTTGGCATCCCTAAACTCACAGAAAAAGAAAAATATAAGCAAGATGAAGAAGCTCAGGAACCATTTCCAGTTAAAGAAACAGAATTCACATGAAGCAGCAAACAATGAAACAGACCTCTGCAGTCTGACAGACATTGAATTCAAAAGGGAGACAGTGAAAACACTGAAGGAATTAAGGCTGAGCATCAAGGAATTAAGAGCAGATATGAACAGTAATGTAGATTCCTTTAGAAAGAAACTAGAAAATATAAGGAGGAGCCAAGAAAAATTAGAAAATTCATTTGCAGAGATGCAAACTGAGCTAAAGATATTAAAGAGCAGAATGAATAACGCAAAGGAATGAATTAGTGGTTTGGAAGATAGAATAATGGAAACCACCCAGTTAGGACAACAGACAGAAAACCAAATGAAAAAACACAAAAGCAATGTAAGAAATCTATAGGATAATATAAAGTGGGCTAATCTACGCATAATAGGAATTGCAGAAGGACAAGAAAAAGAAAGGGGGATTGAAAATATATTTGAAGAAATTGTCTGAAAACTTTCCAAATCTAAAGGAAACTGATATCAACACACAGGAAGCACAGAAGGCCCCAAACAAGTTGAACCCAAATAGGCCCACACCAAAACATATTATAATGAAAATGGAAAAAGGTAAAGACAGGATTCTAAAGGCAGCAGAAGAAAATCAAAGCATCAATTGTAAGGGAACCCCCATAAGGCTGTCAAATGATTTCTCTACAGAAACACTACAGGCCAGCAGAGAGTGGCAAGATATATTCAACATTCTGAAAGGAAAAAATCTGCAGCCTAGAATACTCTATCCAGCAAGAATATCATTTAAAGTAAAAGGGGAAATAAAGAATTTCTCCAACAAACAAAAGCTAGGAGACTACAGCAATTGGAAAGCAATCACTTAAATAAGCCAGCATACAGATCTAAAAGCAGAAAGAAAGAAAAAAAAAACTATTGTAAAAGTGATGATAAAACAAGGAACAGCAAAAGGACAAACATGCAGATGTTAAAAAAGGACTTCAAAATCATAGAATGTGGGAGAGAAAAGTAAGAAAATCTAGACTCTTTCGAATAAGGTGTTTGAGACTATATGACTATCAGGCTAAAAGCAAGCAGATACAGGAAGGAGTTAACATACTTAAAAAACAGGGCAACCACAAATCAAAAACCAAACATTACATTCATAAAACCTAAAGAGAAAAGTACTCAAGCATAAAATAAATGGAAATAATCCAACCAAGAAAAGAAAGGAAGAAAGGAGAAACATAAAATTAACTGGAAAACAAGGTTTAAAATGGCAATAAATACATATCTGTCAGTAATTACCTTAAATGTCAATGGTCTGAATGCTCCAATCAAAAGATCCAGAGTGACAGATTGGATAAAAAAGCAAAAAAGTACAACCTGCTGTCTACAAGAGACTCACCTTAGGGCAAAGGACACATATAGATTGAAAGTGAGGGGATGGGAAAAGATATTTCATGCCAATGGACAAGAAAGGAAAGCAGGAGTTGCAATATTCACATCAGACAAAATAGACTTTAAAATGAAGGCCATAAAGAAAGACAAAGAAGGACACTATTTAATGGTAAAAGGATTCATTCAAGAAGTGGATATTACAATCATCAATATATATGCCCCTAATATAGGAGCACCTAGATACCTAAAACAAATACTAACAGACATAAACAGAGAAACTGATGGGAATACAAAAACAGTGGGAGGTTTTAACACCCCACTCACATCAATGAACAGATCCTCTAGACATAAAATCAGTAAGGCAACAGAGATCCTAAATGACACAATAGAAAAGTATACTTAATTGACATTTTCAGGACATTATGTCCAAAAAAACCAGAGTACACATTCTTCTCAAGTGCACATGGAACGTTCTCAAGGTTCAATCACATACTATGGCCCAGAGCTAACCTCAACAAATTTAAGAGTATAGAAATTATTTCAAGTCTCTACTCTGACCACAATAGCATGAAAGTAGAAATCAACCACAGGAAAAGAAGTGAGAAAAAACTAACTACATGGAGACTAAACAACCAACGGGTCAATGAGGAAATCAAGAAGGAAATTAAAAAATACCTCCAGACAAATGATAATGAAGACACAACCATTCAAAATCTATGGGATGCTGCAAAAGCTGTGCTGAGAGGGAAATTCATAGCAATACAGGCCTTCCTCAAAAAGAAGAAAAATCGCAAATAGACAACTTAACCCACCACCTAAATGAATTAGAAAAAGAAGAACAAATAAAACCTAAAGTCAGCAGAAGGAAGGAAATCATAAAGATCAGAGAGGAAATCAATAAAATAGATTCAAAAAACAACCGAAAAGCATCAATAAAACCAAGAGCTGGTTCTTTGAAAAGGTAAACAAAATTGACAAATCCCTGGCAAGACTCACCAAAAAGAGGAGAGAAAAAACCCAAATAAATAAAATAATAAATGAAAAAGAAGAAATTGCAATGGATACAGCAGAAACACAAAAAACCACAAGAGAATACTATAAACAGTTATATGCCAACAAATTTAACAACCTAGAAGAAACGGACACCTTTCTAGAGACTTACAGCCTGCCAAAACTAAGAATCAAGAAGAAATACATCAACTTCAGACCAATCACTAGAAATGAAATTGAATATGTCATAAAAAACACTCCCTACAAATAAAAGTCCAGGACCAGATGGTTTCAACAGGCAAATTCTACCCAACATACAAAGATGAACTTATACCCAACCTTCTTAAACTTTTCCAAAAGGTTGAAGACGAAGGAACACTCTCAAAGGCATTCTATGGTGCTACCATCACCCTAATACCAAAACCAGACAAAGATGCCACCAAAAAGGAAAACTATAGGCCAAAATCTTTGATGAATATAGTCACAAAAATTCTCAACAAAATTTTAGCCAACTGAATCCAACAACATATAAAAAAGATCATACACTATGACCAAGTGGGATTCATCCCAGGTTCACAAAGATGGTTCAACATACACAAATCAGTCAACGTCACACACCACATTAACAAAAAAAAAAAAGTCAAAAACCACATGATCATCTCAATAGATGCAGAAAAGCATTTGATCTGTTTATGATCAATACTCTTAACCAAAGTGGGGATAGAGGGAACATTCTTTAACATAATAAAAGCCATTTATGACAAACCCACAGCAAATATAATATTCAATGGAGAAAAGCTGAAAGCCTTCCCACTAAAATCTGGAACAAGACAAGGATGCCCACTCTCACCACTGGTACGCAACACAGTATTAGAAGTCCTAGCTACAGCCATCAGACAAACAAAAGAAATACAAGGTATCCAAACTGGAAGAGATAAGGTAAAACTGGCACTGTGCGCAGATGACATGATACTATATATAGAAAACCCTAAGAACTCAACCCAAAAACTGCTCAAACCAATCAACAAATTTAGCAAAGTAGCAGGATATAAGATTAACATTCACAAATCTGTTGCATTTCTGTACACTAACAATGAAATATTAGAAAAGGAATACAAAAATACAATACCTTTTAAAATTGCACCCCAAGGAGTTTCCATCGTGGCGCAGTGGTTAACGAATCTGACTAGGAACCATGAGGTTGCAGGTTCGATCCCTGGCCTTGCTCAGTGGGTTAAGGATCCGGTGTTTTCATGAACGGTGGTGTGGAGCGCAGATGTGTCTTGGATCTGGTGTTGCTGTGGCTGTGGTGTAGGCCAGCAGCTGTAGCTCCGATTAGACCCCTAGCTTGGGAACCTGCATATGCTGTGGGTGTGGCCCTAAAAAAAAAAGGCAAATAAATAAATAAAATTGCACCCCCAAAAAATCAAATACCTGGGAATAAACCTGACCAAGGAAGTGAAAGACTTATATGCTGAGAACTATAAATCACTAATCAAGGAAATTAAAGAGGATTCAAAGAAATGGAAAGATATTCCATGCTCCTGGGTTGGAAAAATTAATACTGTAAAAACAGCCATACCACCCAAAGCAATCTACAGATTCAATGCAATCCCTATCAAATTACCCATGACATTTTTCACAGAACTAGAACAAATAATCCAAAAATTTATATGGAACCACAAAAGACCCAGAATTGCCAAAGCAATCCTGAGAAAAAAAATCAAGCAGGAGGCATAACTCTCTCAGACTTCAGGCAATATTACAAAGTCACAGGAATCAAGGTAGTGTGGTACTGGTACCAAAACAGACATACAGACCAATGGAACAGAATAGAGAACCCAAAAATAAACCCAGACACCTACAGTCAGTTAATCTTCGACAAAGGAGGCAAGAATATAAAATAGGACAAAGGCAGTCTTTTCAGCAAGTGGTGCTGGGAACACTGGACAGCCGCATGTTAATCAGTGAAACTGGAACACACCCTCACACCACGCACAAAAATAAATTCAAAATGGCTTAAAGATGTAAACATAAGACAAGACACCTCAAACTCCAAGAAGAGAACATCGGCAAAACATTCTCTGATATCAACCTTACAAATGTTTTCTCAGGTCTGTCTCCCAAGGCAACAGAAAAAAAGCAAAAATAAACCACTACTATATGAGCCAGCAATCCCATTCTTGGGCATATATCTGGAAAAACTTTCCTTGAAAAAGACGCATGCACCCACATGTTCACTGCAGCACTATTCACAGTAGCCAAGGCATGGAAACAACCTAAATGTCCATCGACAGATGATTGGATTAAGAAGATATGGTATATATACACAATGGAATACTAGTCAGCCATAAAAAACAACAAAATAATGCCATTTGCAGCAACCTGGTTGGAACTAGAGACTCTCATACTGAGTGAAGTAAGTCAGAAAGAGAAAGACAAATACCATATGATATCACTTATATCTGGAATCTAATATATGGCACAAATGACCCTTTCCAGAAAAAAAAAACTCACGGACATGAAGAAGAGACTTGTGGTTGCCAAGGGGGAGAAAATGGGATGGCCTAAGAATCTGGGGTTAATAGATGCAAACTATTGCCTTTGGAATGGATAAGCAATGAGATCCTGCTGTATAGCACTGGGAACTATATCTAGTCACTTATGACAGAGCATGATAATGTGAGAAAAAGAATGTATATATGCATGTGTGACAGGGTCACCTTGCTGTACAGTATAAAATTGACAGAACAGTGTAAAACCAGCTATAATGGATAAAAATAAAAATCATTAAAATTAAAAAAAAAGAATACACGTCCCACAAGAAAACACTAATTTTAAAAGTTAAAGGCTGACTTTACAGCCCACAAGCAGCTAGGTCCTGGCCTTTCACCACATTCTAACATCACTTCCTAGCACAGAGTCTGGCAACACAGATGGATGAAAAGGCACCCAGTTACAATCACCGTATCATCTCTGAGAAAACAGCTCTGCATCCAGAGAGACAGCCAGGAAACACATACCAGCAGGTCTCCCGCTGCGCGTGGAAAGGCCAGGCTCACCCACGGCCCCTTTCCTGATCCTTAGGAAGCCTCAGCCTGGACTGAGCCAGCCCAAGAGGCCGGAGGGCCGGGCCCCAGTCCAGGACAGGTGGGCCAGGGCAGGAGATGTGTAGTTCCTTGGGGTGGGAGAGAGGCAGTTACTGGGCTATTTTTAAATTCCTCTGTTATGTTTTCAATTAAACCTCTCAGACAGGAGCAGCGGCAAAGCCGTGGAAACACCAGGCCTGCAGCTGGGAAAAAACACGGTGGTGGGACCACGTTATACAGAAGGTTTTATTGATGAAGCAAAGTTGGAGCTGGCAGGCAGAGGGCAGGTATAGACCATCCGTGTGCATTCAGTCTAGAGATCAGAATTCCCTCCTTCAGGGAGTTCCTGTTGTGGCTCAGTGGTAACGAACCCGACCAGTATCCATAAGGACTTGGGGTCTGATCCCTGGCCTCACTCATTAGGTTAAGGATCCAGCGTTGCTGTGAGCTGTGGTGTAAGCTGGCAGTTGCAGCTCTAATTTGATCTCTGGCCTGGGAACTTCCATATACCTCAGGTAGGGCCCTAAGAAGGCCAAAAAAAAAAAAAAATTCTCACCCTCAGACACACATCCCAAGCTGTCAGGAATTTCCATGGGCCAGTGCTGGCTCTGGGCAGGCCTGGGTCATGGAAATGGACGAAAAGCAGGAAAAGGCCAGATGACAAGGATGCAAAATGCCTTCTTGGCTCAAGTCCTGGGCATCTGGAAGAGGGCGAGTGACCTTATATTTTTATTGAGGGCAGAAGCCCCAGACTGAATGACTCCTTCAGACCGTGGGAGGCCCAGGCCCCACAGCAGTGAACAGGCAGCCCCCTACCCGCCAAACCTCCTGCAAGGTAGGTGTGGACCCTGCCAGGTGGAAATGAACTTGGCCCATCACCATCCTCTAAAGGACTCCTTACCTCTCAGGCCCTTCTTTGTGGTGGGAAGGACTTGACCTCAGCTATGGGGAGCTGGGCCAGATCTTCCGGGTGGGCAAGGCCAAGACCCCTCCCGGTCAGGGAGCCCTGCCCTTGTTACAGTCACACAGACAGAAAGGGACTGCAACAGGGAGACTTTCTCTGGTCCCACTTTCCAGGAGAACTGAACTAAGTTCTCTCTCTCTCTCTCTCTTTTTTTTTTTTCGGTCTTTTTAAGCCCACACCCACAGCATATGGAGGTTCCCAGGGTAAGGGTTGAATCAGAGCTGTAGCTACCAGCTCCAGCCATAGCCACAACAATGTCAGATCCGAGCCACCTCTGCGACCTACAGCACAGCTCTGGGAATGACGGATCCTCAACCCCCCGAGCCGGGGATCGAACCTGTGTCCTCATGGATGCTAGTTGGATTCGTTTCCACTAAGCCATGATGGGAACTCCTGAACTAAGTTCTAATTAAAAAGAAAAAAAAAAAAATCAGCACCTCTCTCCCTTGTTGCTAAGCATAAGCTTTAAGCACTTGCTCATCTCCACCCACCACCCTGGCAGACACTCATCTTCCTAACTCTAATTGCTCCATAACACCGCTGTCTTGAGACACTCAGGATCCTCCAAACGGACGTAAACACATTTAAATATATACGTTTGTGTATAGCAGTCATAAGTATACCAGAGCCTGAGGAGCTTAAACAACAGAAATGTATTGTCTCACAGTTCTGGAGGCTGGACGTCCAAGATCAAGGTGTGGGCAGGGTTGGTTTCTGCTGCGGCCTCTCTTCTTGGTTGGTAGATGCTGCCTTCTCATGGTGTACTTGCATGGTCTTCCTTCTGTATGCGTCTTTCTTAGTCCGTCTTGGTAGCTATAACAAAATATCATATGCTCAGTGGCTTGTAAATAGCAGAAAGGTATAGCTCCCAGTTCTGGAAACTGGAGGTCCAAGGCCAAGATGAGGACAGATTTAGTGTCGGGTGAGGGCCTGCTTCCTGGTTCACAGATGGCCATCTTCTCGCTGTGTCTTCACATAGCGGAAGGGGTGAGGGAGCTCTCTGAGGCTTCTTCTAAAATGGCACTATTCCCATTCGCAAGGGCTCCACCCTCAGGACCTAAATCACCACCAAAGGCCCAGCCTACATAGGGGGTTAGGTTTCAACGTGACTTTTGGAGGGACACAAACATTTCATCTACAGGTGTCTATGTCCTAACCTCCTCTTCTTATAAAGGAAGCCCATTGTATTGGATCAGGGCCCTTCTATACCTCCTGATTACCTAAATTACCTCTTCAAATACAGTCACATTCTGAGGTTTCTGGGGGCTAGGGCTTCACCATATGAATGCCAGTAGTGAGGGGGACACAATTCAGCCCACATAGTGTGGAAATGACCGAGAAGGTTCTGCTGAACACAGCACTGGCACAAGGCCAAGCAAAAAATGGTTCATCTAACTTATTGGAAAGAGCTAAATTTATGGCGAGGGAGGCACAGAAACTAGATTGTTTTGTCATCTTCATTTCCATCCTCACCCCTTTTAAGTGGGTTTTCAAAAACAACACCCATCATGGTAAATCTCAGCGCTTGTAAGCTATGGTCTTCTCCTAAATTTGCTTAGTTACTATTGCAGTTCTATGGTCCTGTCTCAAACAAAGCAAGACAAATAATCAAAAACAATCCAGCATGTTAGCATTATCTGCAGGAAAAGGCAGTCAGTAAGCAAAAGGACCCAGCCTCTCCGGGTCACTGAACTCACACCCAGAATTCCACCGAGCAGAAATAACAAGCAGAGGAGTTGCCATTGCTATTTAGAGGGTTAGGAACCCAACAATGTTCGGGGGGGGCGGGGAGAAATAACAAGTGGTAGTATTTGGAACATTCCTTGTTGTGATTTTTCTTTTTTCCTACCCATCATAATACTATGCTGTTGAGAACACAGTTCATCTTGAAATCAGTCTTGCTCTTTTCTGTCACACTTGATCAGCCTCATCTAACATCATTAAAAATTATTCATCAACCTACTGAACCACTGCATAATACTGCAAGGTGTTTCATGCCAAGATTTACCTACCCATCTCTGATTTCTGGAAGCAGCGTTTTGGTTACAAACGTTACAAACACGATTAGAAATAAGGCTGACAAACATCGTCGGTCTACATCCTAGCCTGCGTTTGTGAGCATTTCTTGAGGCTAGATTCCTATTGCTGAACTTACTCTACTATACATGCACTTGTTTTGAAGCCTTTGGGAACACAGGAAAAGAACTGTCTTCTCATGTTCTGTGACTTTGTGGGTCAGGCCGTCCCATGATGCTCAGCCAGCATTTGGTCCTATGTTCTTACCAAAGTATCCTTGCCCTCTGCCCCCTTTCTACCCAAGAACGATTATTACTTCCAATAATTACAGGGTGCTGTGATAGGTACAAAGAATATAAAAGGCAATGCAGCTGCTAGTGGAGGGAAAAGGTGAGGAGGGGGCGTAGCAATGCTTGCATTCAGAAAGCACTTTGCCTCCGAAGAGCTCAAAGGTTTTCTGAGACACGGTCTCATTAATCTTTATAGGTCTGTTATTTTTCTTTCTGATACAGATTCAAACATAAACCTTATTTGTTGGTTTGTCTTTATGCACTGACTGTGCTCCTATTTTCTTGATGTTCCCTAAAGTGGTTTTTATATTTGGGACTCCTGGTTCATGCAGAAGACAAAAAAAAAAAGCCCTAACTGGGGTCACCCTCTAAGACTCATAGGAGGAAAAGAGGAAGGAAAACTGGTCTCATTTTAGGAATGAATAGAGAAGTTTAAGTAACCCAGAGAAGTAAAGTCACCCAGCACAGAGTGAAAGGGCAATTCAAGGCAGAAGCCCTAAATGACAGCTGCACATGAGGCAGCCTGCTTTCTCTCAAAGTTGCTTGCTTACACCTTTTGGCATAAATACACTGATAATTTCTGACCCTGTAGACATTATGAAATGGATGGTGGGAGACAGAATATTGACTCCTCAAAGAGACCCACCTCCTAACTTCAGAACCTGTGAATATGTAGCTTTATGTGGCAAAAGGGACAGACTCTGCAGATGTGATTCAGTAAGGGTCTTGAGATAGAGAGATGATCCTTGATTATTGGGCGCAAATACAAAGATCCTTGTAAGAAGAAGGCAAAACTTTCGTGCATCAAAAGACACTATTAAGGAGTTCCCATTATGGCTCAGCACTAACAAACCCAACTAGTATCCGTGAGGATGAGGGTTCAATCTCTGGCCCTGTTCATTGGGTTAAGGATCTGGCGTTGCCATGAGCTGTGGTACAGGTCACAGATGCGACTTGGACCTGGTTTTGCTGTGGCTGTGGTGTAGGCTGACAGCTGCAGTTCTGATTTGACCCCTAGCCTGGGAACTTTCACATGTTGCGGGTGCAGTCTTAAAAAGACCCCCCAAAAAAGACACTATCAAGAGAGTGAAAAGACAACCCAAGGATGGGACAAAGTATCTGCAAATCATATGTTTTATAAGGGATTAACATCCAGAATATATAAAGAACTCCTACAACTCAAAAACAAAGAGACAAACAACCCGATTAAAAATGGGCAAAGGGAAGTTCCTGTGGCTCAGCAGAAATGAATTTGACTAGTATCCATGAGGATGCAGATTTGATCCCTGGCCTCGCTCAGTGGGTCAAGGATCCAGCATTGCCATGAGCTGTGGTGTAGGTTGCAGACGCAGCTGGGATCTGGCATTGCTATGACTGTGGCATAGTCTGGCAGCTACAGCTCTGCTTCAACCGTTAGCCTGGGAACCTCCATAGGTCACAGGTACAGCCCTAAAAAGACAAAAAAGAAAAAAGGAAGTACTTTAAAGTTTTCCAGTTGATTTCAAATGTTATAATTTCTGCTGTACAGCAAAATGATTCTGTTATATATATACACACATCCATTCTTTTTCAGATTCTTTTCCCACACAGGTTATCACAGAATGGTGGGTACAGGGCTGTGTGCTATACAGCAGGTCCCTATTAGCCAGTCACTACATATACCACAGTTGGAACCAGGTCTTGTTAAGCTTGGTTCCCATAGCAGAGAATTTACATATTCATTCTTATTTCTAATTATGGAATGAAAGGCTTTCTTCTTGATAAACTACTAGATAGGGAGATAAGTCTTCTGGAGAGTATCCCAAAAGATTAGGAAGGACCAGCATGTCCCAAGGACATCTACATGCTAATAAAGACACCTCGAGATATACTAGTACTAACTTCACAGAACCTATAGAACTTTCATACCCAGCCCCGGTATCTCTCCACCTCCTCCCCTAACACTAAGATCTTGATTCCTGGGCATATCCTGGTGGTATTTCTCTAAAAACAGCAGCCTACAGTTAGTTCCAATCCCTAAGAATCTCTGTGGTGAATCCCAGAGCTGCTTCTGAGCCATGTATCACCCTTACCTGACTTTGTTTCATTAACTTAATAACTGCTAATCAGGTTTCGGACAGGTACAGCAGGCTCTGTCACCTGAGCTCCAAGGCTGAAGATGTCCTACATGTGGTGGCACTGGGAGGGTGTTAAGGCTCTGCAGGTGGGGCTGTCACGGCCACAAATATGGACTCAGTCATTATCCCCACAGAGCTCTGCGGAGGGGTCCTATGGCCCACGGTGGAGGCAGGGGGTTTCCTGATAATCACAGAAGTGGCTCCAAATCCCCTTTTTTTTTAAACTGTGGTGATGGATACAATCCAAGGAGGAGCAGAAACTAGGTGAGAAAGCAGCTGCCTGTGGCATTATTTAGAGCTCTGCCAACCACTTCTTCCCCATAGCTACCTGCTCAGTGTTTGGTTTCAAGCACTTTGCTTACAGGCTAAAGCAAATTAAAAAAAATGGTAAACGCACCTGCCCTTTCTTTCTTCCTATTCTTCCCATGAAAATCACAATGCATATACAGTGGATCAGTAAACAGCAAACCAAAGACCTTTGTCAAAAAAGAGCCAGGCAGGAGTTCCTGCTGTGGCACAGTGGGTTAAGAATCTGGTTTGGCCACAGCTGTGGCATGGGTCACAGCTGTGGCTTGGATTGGATTCTTGGCCTAGAAACTTCCATATACTGTGGGTGCAGCCAAAAAAAAAAAAAAAGAAGCTAGGCAGAAAATGAAAAGAAGTCTGACAATCTGTCGTTGCCATTTAACAGCGTGTTTTTCCAAATCACTTTTGTTTCTAATTACAGAAGGAATGCATTTTACCATAAATAATTTGCAAAACAGAGAAAAATACAAAGGAAAACTACAAATTGTCCATAATCTCACCATTCTGAGATACCACTCTCCCTTCTCCAACACCCTCTACACCTTCTTCTTTTTTTTTGCCTTTTTGCAATATCTAGGGCTGCACCCATGGGATATGGAGGTTCCCAGGCTAGGAGTCTAACAGGAGCTGTAGCTGCCGGCCTTCGCCACAGCCACAGCAACGTGGGATCCGAGCCGCATCTGTAACCTACACCACAGCTCATGGCAACGCTGGATCCTTAACCCACTGAGCAAGGCCAGGGATCGAACCCGCAACCTCATGGCTCCTAGTCGGATTCGTTAACCACTGAGCCACGACGGGAACTCCAACACCTTCTTTACTCTTTCTCTGCCTTATTATTATTATTTTTTTTGTCTTTTGTCATTTTTTTAGCTGCCGCACTCACAGCTTGTGGAGGTTCCCAGGCTAGGGGTCTAATTGGAGTTACAGCTTCTGGTCTACACCACAGCCACAGCAATGTGGGATCCGAGCTGCATCTGCAACCTACACCACAGCTCATGGCAATGCCGGATCCTTAACCCACTGAGCGAGGCCAGGGATCGAACCTGCAACCTCATGGTTCCTAGTTGGATTTGTTTCCACTGAGTCACGACGGGAACTCCCTCTGCCTTATTTTTGTTCAAATCTTTGTTAGATTATCATTACTATTGTTGTTGTTGTTGTTGTTCATTCTCTGACTACCTCAGTAGAAAATAAAGGCAGGGAATTTGTCTCCCTGAGCACTGGAAATGGTGTTCAATAATCATTTGCTCAATTTCATTTGTTAAATGAAAAAGAAATGCATTGATGTATCAGCTTTTAATCCTTTTTTTCCTAAATAATATATACATAAACTAAATTTAGAAAGCATTCTTTTCCTTTTTTTTTTCCTTTGGCTGTACCCTCAGCATGTGGAAGTTCTGGGGTCAGAGATCGAACTGGCCTCACCGCAGTGACAATACTGGATCCTTTGCCCCTGAGCCACCAGGGAACTCCCTTCTCCTCTGCTCTTACCCTTAGTCTTTCCAGATATATCCATTCCTTTTTATGACTGTTCTCACACTATCCAGTCCCCCAAAAACCCACCTTTCCACTCACACCACCCATCCCACCTCTTCCCTTGTCTTCATGTCAGACTAATTTAAAGAGAGTTTAACCTGTTGCCTTTATCTCCTTCCCACCGGCTCTTTCCTTAACCTCCTATAATCCAGTCTCAACCTCAACCCCAAGGACATCAGTGACCTTCCACTTGTGCCATCTGAAAGCCTTCCTCCTCTCCATAGCACCTTACATTACAACCATCCCTGTCTCTGTTTAATGAGCAGCGAGCCCGGTCTCCTCCTGTAACCTCCTCCTACACCAGCAGGGGAACTCCTCACCTAACACTCTTGGCAGTCAGCGCGGCCATGCCCCGTTGTTGAGCCTTCCCTCTGGACCAGCTTTGTTTGCATCTATGACAAGTTCATCTTCCTAAGGTGCAATAGGGTTATGCAAGATTAATTTAGTTTCTTCCTGTGGCTAAACCAGTAAATTAAAAAAAGTGTTAAACATACTGGGTCAGGACTTGAGCAAGTCATTTAATAAGCTTCTCATCCTTGCGGAGAAAGTTGAACGATGTGAGCTAAAACACGCCCAGGAGCTTTTTAGCAGGAGTCCCTGCCGTGGCGCAGCGGAAATGAATCCGACTAGTAACCATGAGGTTGCAGGTTCAGTCCCTGGCCTCACTCAGAGGGTTAAGGATTCGGAGTTGCTGTGAGCTGTGGTGTAAGTGACAGATGTGGCTCGGGTCCCGTGTTGCTGTGGCTGTGGTGTAGGCCAGAAGCTGTAGCTCCAGTTCGACCCCTAGCCTGGGAACTTCCATATGCTGTGAGTATGGCCCTTAAAAGGAAAAAAAAAAAGATCTTTCATAGATGCAAACAAAGCTGGCCCAGAGGGGAGGCTCGACAATGGGGCATGGCCATGTTGACTGCCAAGAGTGTTAGGTGAGGAGTTCCCCTGCCGGTGCAACAGGATCAGCTGTGTCACTACAGAGCCAGGATGCAGGTTCAATCCCCAGCCTAGCACAGTGGGTTAAAGGATCGGCTTTGCCACAGCTGCAGCATAGGTTGCAACTGTAGCTCAGATAAATGGAAACTCCATATGCCACTGGGTAGCCAAAAAAGAGGAAAAAAAGGGTGTTTGGTGAGTTTGAATAGGGTAAATGCTAAGGAATGTCCTGCAAAATTATTGCTTCCCCTATCCTGTTCCTTCTGTTTTTTTTTTTTAATTTTCTTTTTTTAGGGCCACAGAGCTGTCATATGTAAGTTCCCAGGCTAGGGGTCATATCAGAACTGCAGCTGCAGGCCTATGCCACAGCCACAGTCACGCCAGATCCAAGCCGCGTCTGTGACCAGCACAACAGCTTATGGCAATGCAGGATCCTTAACCCACTGAGCGAGGCCAGGGATCGAACCCACATCCTCATGGATACTATCTGGGTTTGCAGCCCTCTGAGCTACAACAGGAACTCCACCTTTTTTTTTTTTTAATTGAGGTATAGTTGATTTACAATATATTAGTTTCAGGTACACAACAAAGTGATTCAAAATCTTTATAGATTATACTCCATTTATAGTAGTTATAAAATATTGGCTATATTCTCTGTGCTGTACAATATATCCTGGTAGCTTATTTATTTTATACATATTTTAATCTGCTACCCCTGTCTTGCCCCTCCCTCTCCCCTCTCCCCACCGGTAACCACTAGTTTGTCCTCTATATCTGTGAGTCCTTCTTTTTTGTTTTATTCACAAGTTTGTATTTTTCTTAGATTCCACATATATTTAATAACATACAGTATTTGACTTTCTCTGAGTTATTTCACTAAGTATAATACCCTCCAGGATTATCTATGTTGTTGCAAATGGCAAAATTTCATTCTCTTTTATGACTGAGTAGTATACCATTGTGTATGTGTGCGTGTGTTTATGTGTATATAACACATTTTTTTCTTGTTTTTTAGGGCCACACCTGTGGAATATGGAGGTTCCCAGGCTAGGGGTCGAATCGGAGCTATAGCTGCCGGCCTACACCACAGCCACAGCAACGCCAGATCCAAGCGGCATCTGCGACCTACACCACAGCTCACGGCAACACCAGATCATTAATCCACTGAGCAAGGCCAGGGATCCAACCCACAACCTCATGGTTCCTGGTCAGATTTGTTAACCGCTAGACCACGATGGGAACTCCTAACACATATTTCTTTATGCTTCTACATTTTGGCTACTGTAAACCATGTCAATTTAACATGAGGTCCCAGAGTTCCCCCTGTGGCTCAGTGGGTGAAGAATGTGACTGGAACCCATAAGGGTGTGGGTTCCATCTCGTGTGGGTTCCATCTCTGACCTTGCTCAGTGGGTTAAGGACCCAGTGTTGTTGTGGCTGTGGCACAGGCCTGACATATGCTGCAGGTGCAGCCATTAAAAAAGAAAAAAAAAACGTTGTAACATAGCAGTAATGCATGTGGTGAGAATGGCTTAGGGGTTTAAATCAGTATTTTTTTTTAAGTTTCTTTCTTTCTCCCTTTCTTTCTTTCCTTCTTTCTTTCGTTCTTTCTTTCTATTTGCTTTTCAGAGCTGTACCAGTGGCATAAGGAAGTTCCCAGGCTAGGGGTCGAATCTGAGCTGCAGCTGCCGGCCTGTACCACAGCCACAGCAACACAGGATCCAAGCCTCGTCTGCAACCTACGCCACAGCTCACGGCAATGCCAGATCCCTAACCCACTGAGCAGGGCCAGAGATTGAACATGCATCCTCACGGATATTAGTCGGGTTCTTAACCCACTAAGCCCCAACGGGAACTCCCATAAATCAGTATTATACTCAGTGTGAGAATGCCAAAAAAAAAAAAAAAATCTTGATTTTTTTTTCCAATTCAAGCATTGTCTCTGGAATGAGAGAAAGGAAGGGCCTGCTCTCTTCAGCTGTGGTCCATGTACCACACTTTACAAGGACTGAAGACAGGAAGGAAGATAAAGAAATGTGGAGTGGAGGACGAAATCAAGAATGTTCAAGTAGTTCCCGTCATGGCACAATGGAAACGAATCTGACTAGGAACCATGAGGTTGCGGGTTCGATCCCTGGCCTTGCTCAGTGGGTTGAGGATCCAGCGTTGCCATGAACTGCAGTGTAGGTCGCAGACATGACTCAGAGCCCGAGTTGCTGTGGCTGTGGTATAGGCTGGCAGCTACAGCTCCAATTAGGCCTCTAGCCTGGGAACCTCCATATGCCGTGGGTGCGGCTTGAAAAAGACAAAACAAAAAGGGAATATTCAGTCTTGAAGAAAAAGCTCAAACAGGAATGAGGATAGCTGTCTTCAAATTCTGGTAGGATATATATGGAAGAAAATCTTCGTAAATAACCCAAAGCATGGGGACAATGACAATACCAGCCAAGACTGATTGAGCTTTACTCTGGCAATCCTGAGTTGAGCACTTTACAAGTGTCATCTCATTTAATCCTCATGACAAGGAGAATCTAATGGCCAAGGCTGAGCTTGGCAGACAGAGATATCAAGCTTTCGGTGCATACAGAGGCCTGTAAGTCCCTTTGAGCTCGGAGATTACACGGCTCTGTGTCTTCCGTTCAAAGACCCCTGGTAGACCCCTGTTGGCTACTGTATTAAGTACAAATTTCTGCATCTGGCAACAAAGGCTGTTCACAGGACGGCCCAGATCACTCTCCTCTCTCTGGGTTTGTCACCCAACCCCTAACACCCCAAAAGGTACCAAATCTAGCCATGCCCAGTACTTATCAACCAACTCTTATTCAACTCAAATACCTGCCCAACCTGCACGATCCTGCATGCTTCTCCATCTCCAATGCTACCTCTTCTGCAGAGTCATTCGAGTATGTTCCCTCCACTTCTCACACCATCTCTCTCCTGTAACACCTGGCACTCCTTCTGCCACATGATAGCAGCTACCATAGTATTTTTTTGTGTGTGTGTTTTGTCTTTTTATGGCTGCACCCACAGTATATGGAGATTCCCAGGCTAGGGGTCTAATTGGAGCTACAGATGCCGGCCCTTGCCACAGCCACGCCAGATCCGAGCTGAGTCTGCAACTTACACCACAGCTCACAGCAACGCCAGATCCTTAACCCACTGAGCGAGGCCAGGGATCGAACCCACAACCTCATGGTTCCTAGTCAGATTCGTTTCTGCTGCACCACGATGGGAACTCCAGAATAAGTATTTTTCAGTCTCTTCTACCAGATTACAAACTCCCTGAGGGGAGGGGCTGCTGGACAGATGGGCTAGACGGCCAGAGAAGGAAGGCGGTACCTGGACGGGGAAGAAGGAGCTGGAGGAAACTTCCAAGGCAACAGAAATGTTCCCAGGTCCTTCCCCAGGAGAGCGATTTCTGAAATGCCTCCATCACATGCGCTGTCTGAGCTACTGTCTCTTTTTTCTTGCCTCTTAACAGTGTGAAGGAAGGGCGGAGCTGTTTTCTGAGGGCAGCCTGGCTTACCTGGAGAGGACACAGTATTCCCACAACATAAGGACAGCCTAGCTTTCTTCCCTTTAGTACAGGTGCTCAACATGGCTTTGATAAATGACTTTATTTATTTATTTGGTTTTTTTTTTTTCTTTTCAGGGCCATACCCACAGCATATGGAGGTTCCCAGGCTAGGGGTCAAATAGAAGCTACAGCTGCCAGCCTACACCACAGCCACAGCAATGCCAGATCCAAGCCGCATCTGTGACCTATACTGCAGCTCACAGCCACGCTGGATCCTTAACCCCCTGAGTGAGGCCAGGGATCGAACCCATGTCCTCACGGACACTATGTCAGGTTCTGAACCCGCTGAGCCACAATGGGAATTTCTCTTTATTTATTTATTGCAGTGAGGAGTGAAGATTGGACAAGTACCTTGAGGTCCAGATTACAGAAGGGCTTGAACATCAGGACAGGGGAGCATCTATGGATTCTTGACCATGAAACTGACTTCCCTACATGATTGATTCTGTTTGTGTGTATTTTTCAAAAATATGCTCATACAGTTTTTTTTGACCTCTCATTCACCCAGGTCTTGCTCTAGTTGCTCTAAAACGTTATTGCAGACAGTTGAGGGTTCTGTGTTTCCTCTGCTCTTTGTCACCTCCCACCTAGACCTAGAATGGGCTTTTCCCCTCCTCCACAGACATAGAAATTTCCTCTGCCAGTTTCCTTCTCCCCTAACTCCATAACAGCCTCTTGACATGTCTGTTTTTCTCTTGAGGATTTCCTCTTTTTCCTCCCTGAGCTGCTGCACTGTTCTGGTTCAGTAAGCTGTCATTTGTCTGGCAGGGGGGCTTCTGCTCCGCCCCCCCCCCCCCGCCCCATTACTAAGGTCTGACTCTTCCTGTGGAAGGTTGCAGAGGAAGAGAACCTACTGGGCACCAATCAGGAATTTCTCACCCATCAGTAGATTGCTTGCACTTTTGGCATCTTTTTTCAGAACCACGGAGAGGGGCAGGAAAGACTCTCCCCACCCCACCCCCTGCCCCCCTTGAGCTGGCTGGCCTCTTGGGACTCTGGCCCTCCTGCCAATGGAAATAACACGCCGATGGTGTCACCAGCTGCTATGTCATTGCCAGCGCTCTCACTACCCCCATGGCACTGGTACAGATACAATACAGAGAAACTTAATAATATCCCCAATGTCCCAGAGTCAGGATTCAAATGCCAGCCTTCCTGACTCAATGAGTATACCCTCCCACCGCGGCCTCACACCTCGCACTGGGGTAAGAAGACTTACATTTCCGTTAATGCTCTGCCCTTTCACAAACTTCAAAAAGTGAAAACAAATCCCTCCATTAAAAAATTCACGTCTGGGGAGTTCCCTTCATGGCTCAGTGGTTAACGAACCCAAATAGGACCCATGAGGATGCGGGTTTGATCCCTGACCTCACTCAGTGGGTTAAGGATCTGCCATTGCCGTGAGCTGTGGTGTAGGTCACAGACGTGGCTCGGATCCCCTGTTGCTGTGGCTGTGATGTAGGCTGGCAGCTGCAGCTCTGATACAGCCCCTAGCCTGGGACCCTCCATGTGCCGTGGGTGCAGCCCTAAAAGACAACAACAACAACAGCAACAAAAAAGAATCTGACTATTATCCATGAGGACACAGGTTTGATCCCTGGCCTTGCTCAGTGGGTTAAGGACTGAGCATTGCCATGAGCGTGGTGTAGGTTGCAGATGTGGCTCGGATCCCAAGTTGCTGTGGCTGTGGTGTAGGCCGGCAGCTACAGCTCCAATTGGACCCCTAGCCTGGGAACCTCCATATGCCATGAGTGTAGCCCTTAAAAAAAAAAATTCATGTCTGGGAAGTCCCCCTGTGGTGCAACAGATTAATGATCTGGGATTGCCTCAGCTGTGGCACAGGCTGCAACTGTGCCAGGGGTTCAATTACTGGGGACTTGTGCAAGGCGCAGGTTTGGGAAAAAAAAATTTTTTTTCACGTCTGAACAAAATTCTAATTAAACAAGATACATTCGGGAGTTCCCTCCGTGGCTCAGTGGTTAACAAACCTGACTAGGATCCACAAGGATGCGGGCTCGATCCCTGGCCTCGATCAGTGGGTTAAGGATCTGGGTTGCCGTGAGCTGTGGTGTAGGCTGCAGATGCGGCTCAGATCTGCATTGCTTTGGCATAGGCCGCAGCTGTAGCTCTGATTCAACCCCTAGCCTGGGAACCTCCACATGCTGCAGGTGCGGCCCTAAAAAGCTAAAAAAAAAAAAAATTTCACTCCAATGTATGTTCATAACAGTACTACTTATGATCCCCAAGGCATGGAAACAACCTAAATGTCCATCAACAGATGAATGGATAAAGATGATGTGGTACAAGCAAACAAGGGAACATGAGCCATTTAAAAGAATGAAACAATGCCATTGCAGTAACATGGATGGACCTAGAGAATATCATACTAAGTGAAGTAAGTGAGAAATAAAAGGACAAATACCATGTGATATCACTTCTATGTGGAATCTAAAATATGGCACAAATGAACATACCTATGAAACAGGAACAGACTCACAGACATAGAGAACAGACTTGGGGTTGCCAAGGGGGAGGGGAGTGGGAGAGGAAAGGACTGGGACTTTGGAATCAGTAGATGCAAACTGGAATATATAGGATGGATAAACGACAAGGTCCCAACTGTATAGCACGGGAACTACATTCAATATCCTGTGATAAAACCCAATGAAAGAGAATCTGAAAAAGAATGTATATACGTATATATGTAAAACTGAATCACTTTACTGTACAGCAGAAATTACCAGAACACTATAAATCAACTATTCTTCAAAAAAACATAAAAAAAAAAAGTGCATGCCTAAGCACTCTAACACAATAATAACCCACCCTCTTGTAAAAGTTTATATGTCACCTGTACAAACATTCCTCATCAAAACCACCCTTTGGGTCACACTGCAAAGCACAACAACCATATAAAATGAAGGATCAAAAAACATGGATGAGCTGCTTCAGGGATGTGTTGGCTGTAATTCCTATAGTCTTCTTTTCTCTTCTTTTCACAGACCGTCCCCCCAATTCTGTTTTGAGAGGTTTCCCTTTAAAACAATTACCAAGATTTTAATGAACTCACTTACTTTTTTCTTTTCTTGTCTTTTTGTCTCTTTGGGGCCGCACCCACAGTATATGGAGGTTCCCAGGGTAGGGGTTGAATTGGAGCTGTAGCCGCCGGTCTACACCACAGCCACTGCAACACATGATCCGAGGCAAGTCTGCAACCTGCATGACAGCTCACAGCAATGCTAGATCCTTAACCCACTGAGCGAGGCCAGGGATAGAACCCGCATCCTCATGGATGCTAGCCAGGCTCATTAACCGCTGAGCCCCGACGGGAACTCCATACTTTCATCCCCTCTCTCAGTAGCTTCCCCAACCTGGTCTCCCATCTTTGGACCCTAGAGAAGCCCATATGTGCACACACTGGAAAGCACAGCCCCTTCCCTTAGACCGCTGTCATGTTCACAGCATCCTCAAATTTTGCTTAGTTGAAGGGTGATGCGTTTATGTCCTTCCTTGTTTTGTTCCCTGCAGTGACCTTACATCTAAAATATAAATTCATTTTTTCTTTTGTAAAATTTTCTCAAAAGAGTGTCAGGAAGTACCAAAAAATTCATTTTAATTACTCAAAAAAAATGAGTAGACAATTTAAAAGGTGTAAACGGGCCTATGTCCCGTTCAACCCTTATTTCCTACACACTGGCTACCACTCTCATCAGTTTTGTGCCAATTCAAACAAGAAAGATCTGTGTGAATAGTTCACTGCCCCCGGTAGCTTTAAGCTACTTCAAAAAAAAAACTCACCCGTTCCGTTCAGCCAACCCGAGTCGCTATTCCATCTCCAGTCTGGACTATGGCACTCCCCCCGCCCCAAGCCTTCCCTGTGCCTCCTGGTCAGGTGATCCTCCTTCAAGCCTTCTAGGCACTTACCCCATCGTCCATTGTACTTATCAAGCAGGATGGGAATTGCCTGCTTCTTATCTCGGAGCAGGGCCAGCACAGCACCCAGCAGAGAACGCATTCAGGAAGTATTTGCTGAATTAATGTATTATCTGACAAGCAACATATACTCTGAACTATGCATTAAGTCCTGGGAATGCATAGGCACATAAACCAAGGTATCTACCCTAACCTTCCAGATATCTTCATAGAGTTTACACACACACACACACACACACACACACCAGAAAGTGAAATAACCACCTTCATGAATTCTACTTTTGATCTGGGTTCATTTAGTAGCAGTGTTTCTCTTCTGCATGATCTGTTCTTTCTCTTCTTTCTGTTTCTAAGTGTTCTACAGCTTCCCTTTACTGCCAAAATGTGTCCTAGGACTCTGGGTTTGTGTTGGCCAAAGCATCAAATGCTGAAGATCTTACCCCGCTTTGGCATTTTCCTCTCTCCAAAGTGGCATCTGATTGACTCTCCAGTGCCAGCTATTGAGAAAACTGGTAATGCACCACCTATTTTTACAACTTTATTCGAAGAGTTATGTACAGTTTACAAAAATACAGCCAGCCCTCAGTATCAGGTTCGAGGACCTCCAATCCACAGAGGCCCAGGTAAAAGAGCATAGCATTTGCATATAACGTACTGCACAATCCTCTGCATACTTTCAACCATCCCTGGGTTATTTATGATACCTAACACAGTGTACGTGCTTTGTAAATAGTTGCCAGTGCACGGCCAGTTTAAGTCTCGCTTTTGAGACTTTCTCTTTTCTTCTGAATATTTTCAATTCACAGTTGGTTGGATCCATGAATGCAGAACCCGCAGGTACAGAGGATCAACTGTGGTCTCGAAATACACTCAGAGGCAGCGTGTGTCGGTGCCCTGCCAAGTCAAAGCAGAAAAGTGGTACAAAGGTTCCGTGGAGTCCATCTAGGTCTCCTGCCAGCCTCCAGACCCAGCCCAGGCTGGCACACAGCTCTGAGCTTCTGCAGTGTCACAGGAGAGGGTCCCTAGGTCATCATCAGAGGTTTGTGCTGTGTTAACTGAGCTCATGAATGCAAACGTCCAGGACAGCATGCGACTCATCCTGAGGGCTCAGTATTGCTAAGAGGGGAGTGGTAAATCCTATACAAGTCACATGTCTGATACTTATCACTTTTAAATTAGTTTGAAATTTAAAGCTATGTTACTATACAATCCTATCCAAGTAAAATGGAGCGTATGCTGTTTGCTCAGGTGACTGAGCAAATCACCTTCTCTCAATAGTATTTTTCTCATGTCAGAAATGAGGACACTGGGCTAAAAAGACTAGACTCAGGAGACAAAACAACCAAATGCAATGGGTGAAATTTAATTGAATTCTTCTCTTAAAAACAAAAACAAAAAAAAAGAGAATTAAAATTATTCTTGGCATTGCTGATATTTAAAAATGACTGTCTAGGTACAACCACTATGGAAAACAGTATGGAGGTACCTTAGAAAACTATACATAGAACTACCATATGCCCTCTTGGGCATATATCCGGACAAGACTTTCCTTGAAAAAGACACACACACCCACATGTTCGCTGCAGAACTATTCACAATAGCCAAGACATGGAAACAACCTAAATACTCATCGACAGATGAATGGATAAAGAAGATGTGGTATATATACACAGAGTGGAATACCACTCAGCCATAAAAAAGAACAAAATAATGCCATTCACAGCAACACGGGTGGAACTAGAGACTCTCATAGTGAAGTAAGTCAGAAAGAGAAAGACAAATACCATGTGATGTCACTTATATCTGGAATCTAATATACGGTACAAATGAATCTGTGCACAGAAAAGAAAATCATGGACTTGGAGAAAAGATGTGTGGTTGCCGAGGGGGAGGGAAGGGGGAGGGAATGAGATGGACTGGGAATTTGGGGTTAATAGATGCAAACTATTGCCTTTGGAATGGATAAGCAAAGAGATTCGGCTGTATAGCACTGGGAACTCTAGTCACTTATGATGGAGCATGATAACGTGAGAAAAAAGAATGAACATATACATATGTGTGACAGGGTCACCTTGCTGTACTGTAGAAAACTGACAGAACACTGTAAACCAGCTATGAGAGAAAAAAATAAAAATCATTAAAAGAAAAAAATAAATTAAAAAAACCCAATAGTAAGTCTATCTGAACAAGAATCATATTTCTTTACCCTCTAATTTTGGTCTTCAAAAATCTAAATATTCTGTACCATCTGCATCCTCTTAACAAAGTCTCAAAACTTCTGAGTACACTAAAAATGATAATTTTTTGAAATTCTGTTCATTGGTTTTATTTATCCTAATTTTTACCAACTTTTCAACTCCCCTCTTTTCCTCTGAATGGTCCTTCAAGCTTCAGACTTTCATCAGGACCTGTCTTGCCTTTTCCCCTTTAGTTTTTATTCTTTTACGCCTTCATTTGTTCTTTCACCTCCATCATTTACAGAGATTTCTCTTTCTTGCTTGCTGCCAATATTTTCTTGTGGATTTGTTTCCTGTTCCGTGCAGTAATTTAGTTTTCTAATTTGCCCTGCCTTCACCGCACCTCTTATTACCTCTACATCTTTTTCACTATCTTCTATCATCCTCCACCCCCTGGAAAGGGGGGCGCACCCAGCATCCTGGCTGCAGCCAACCTTTCTGTCTTCCTTTGCTACATGCAGGCTTCTGAGGGCTTTTTCAAACCTGGCAGTGGTTTCACTTAAAAAAGAAATACACATATATCTATTCTTTCTCCTTATGGAAGTATGTATACATTACACTTAAACTTTTTATTTTTATTTTTATTTTTTTTTCTTTTGTGGCCACCCTGAGGCATATGGAATTCCCAGGCCAGGGATCAGATCCGAGCCATAGTTGTGACCTAAGCTGCAGCTGCAGCAACACCGGATCCTTAAACCACTGTGCCAGGCCGGGGATTGAACCTTTGTTCCAGCACTCCCAAAATGCCGTCAATCCGTTGCACCACAGCGGGAACTCCCCATTTTTTTTTTTTTTATTATAGTTGATTTACAATGTTCTGGGTTTTTTTTAATTTTTTAAAATTATAGCTGATTGACAATGTTCTGTTAAACATTTTTGTTTGTTTTTTTAGGGCCGCATCCACAGTACAGGGAGGTTTCCAGGCTAGGGGTCGAATTGGAGCTGTAGCTTCCATACACCACAGCCACAGCAACGCGGGATCCAAGCTGCACCTGTGACCTACACCGCAGCTCACAGCAGTGCCGGATCCTTAACCCACTGAGCAAGGCCAGGGATCGAACATGTATCCTCACGGATACTACTCAGGTTCGTTAACCGCTGAGCTACGATGGGAACTCCTAAACTTTTTTTTTTTTAATTGGAGGGCCAAGGCAGAAGGAATTTTGTCTCCAAGCATGTAAAACTGGAGGCTGCCCAGAATCAGTCCTCTGCCACCAGATCTAGTCTGGTCTTTCGGAGGGAGCCTGTTTGGTTGGTTAGGTGCTTTGAGAGAAGAAAGCTGGCCCACCTCCAGCTGTTACCTGAGGCTCCTTCCACACCTGGCGGAGATCACCCCAGTGACCGCTCTTCTCCCCTCCCCCACCACGTCCCCACCCCAGCCACCCCCTCACCCCGCCCCACCCATTCCCAGAGCTTCCTGTCATTTCACCTTTTCTCTGGTTCACAGAACCCTTGAGCGATAATCCTCTTTTATTTTCCTGAACTTCTGAACTCTTCTTGCGTCTTTCACCTCCGGTCTTTGGCAAGCAGCCTGGGGTTCCTTTAACTGCCCTTGGCCTGGCTGAACCGTTTGGCCCCGGGGAGAATAAGAAGGACCGGTTTCCACTGAGCCTCCGTCCTCTCTCGCTTTTGATCACAAGGCCAGGCCAGGCTGCAGCTCTGTTTCCCCTTGTTCTCTCCTTCCTTTTAGCCGACCCCAACTTTCCCTCTTGTGTCTGAACTCAGAACCCAGGGATCGTTTTTCCCTTTTTCTCTGCTCTCTGGTCTCCATCGAGGGCGCTGCCCACAACCCACCTCGTCTACTCTGATTCTGGGAAAGATGCACGTTCTTCAGTCCCACAGGCTGAGATCTTATTTATCTCATTTCACCACCTTGCAGAGGTGTCTGGCTCCTTCACAGGTTTTTACAGGTTAACTGTGCGGGCTTTTCATACTCACAGAATCTCACTCTGCCCCTAAAGGTAGGAGGCCCATCTTCCTGCCACGTGCAACTGTACATTCCTCTGTCCCCTCCGCAGTCCGGCCCAATGTCTCACTTGGTATTTCACGGTCCTGGCCTATTAGCCATACCAAAATAGCATCTTTTGTGACCACGTTATTTCTCATTTTGGACGTCAAAGTATCTGCTTCTTGTCCTGCTTGGTGTGGTGCCATCGGAAAATTAAACTGCAGCCACCCATTTCAATTTGCAAATATTTTTTAAGCTGTGTCATGCATTGTCTGCCTTTGAAGGCTTAGTAACACTCATTCTAGAGAACTGAATTTCACCAGTGTGTCTTCTGGGATTACAGTCGAAGACTCTGCACTCTAAAATCACTAAACAAAATTCCTGCCTTGGAATGTTTTTCAGATGACAAAACACTCTTTCTGAATGACTGGGTGATCAGTTCCCCTCAAATCAGCCAACAACTCGGATTAAGCCCTTTCTCCTCGTGGAAGACCAGAGACTCACTATCACTTTGTACCCCGGCCCTTCCCAGGAAGCACAGTTTTTCCTCCCTTTTCCCAAGTCCCACTTTAACATCTGACTGCTTTGATCCGATTTCTGGGTCTCTGACAGAAACCCATCAGAAGAAAGCTGTTCTCTGTGAATTGCTGGTAGCAGGACCTCAGCCAGTCGGTTGCCAGGCCCAAGCAATTCTAGTGGATGGTCATCCCCAAAATAGCCTTGGCAAAACCCCATGGTGCCAAGGCACTGGATCAAGTTGTCAGGACCCCCCTGCCTCCAATGGCAAAATGCCCAGCATCCGTCTGGGTCGTCCACACATCTTGTAGGATGCATGGTGTCAGGAAGGAAAAACCTCTTAATATCCATTTTCGGGGCGGGGCCGGGGTGGGGGAAGCTTGCAAATTAACGAAAGACAAAATAAAAGGAGAAAAGGCATACAATTTTATGCATATTATGCATGCAATATTTTACATGCATAAGAATTCACAGAGGAGTTCCCGTTGTGGCACAGCAGTTAATGAATCCAACTAGGAACCAAGAGGTTGCGGGTTCGATCCCTGGCCTTGCTCAGTGGGTTAAGGATCCACTGTTGCCGTGAGCTGTGGTGTAGGCTGCAGACACGGCTCGGATCCCGTGTTGCTGTGGCTGTGGCGAAGGCCGGTGGCTACAGCTCCGATTAAACCCCTAGCCTGGGAACCTCCATATGCCATGAGTGCGGCCCTAGAAAAGGCAAAAAGACAAAAAAAAAAAAGAATTTACAGAAAAAAAGTAAAACTCAAAGAAGTGTTTATAGACTCAGGGGCTTATGTATCATTTTAACAAAGGCAAGGGGGTTGGGCTTCAAGGCACAATAAATTGTGTGGAAGTGACTAGGATATACATGGAAGAACTACTGGAAGATAAGGGTTGCTTCAATCAAGTTGGTTTATGAAGACTCATCTTGGTGCTGACTCTGTCTCTGGTGATACGAGTCGGTCTCCTCCTTCTGGTGCAGGAGACGGGACTCCGTTACCGAGGGAAATGTATGCCTGGCTTTTAGGTGGATGAGGGAAGACCAGAGACCTCTTCCTGCCTTTGTTGATTCTCACTTTGCCTTCAGCTCCAAATAATCCTTATGCCGAAGTGGCGTATTTGGGGGTGTGGGGGCAACTTCTGAACTTATCGATGGTTCCACTGATAAGTGCAACTGTGCTGACATTTTCTACTCACGGTGAACAGTGTGCTCCTTGATCTGCATTCCTATTTTGCAGTCAAGCAAACGGAAGCTTTGAGAGGTAAATCCTTTTCTTTCTCTGATCCGATCTCCAAATGATTCAATTCAGTTACCTCGTGCCGTTCTGTTATCTCACTATCCATCCCTCTCCCGCTCACTCATGTGAGCAACGGAACACGTGCAACTGCACATTTCTCTGTCCCCTCCCCAGGCTGGCCCAGTATCTCACTTGGAATTTCATTGTCCTGGCTTATTAGCCATACCAAAGTAGCATCTCTTGTAACCACGTTATTTCTCATGAAACCATCTTTAAAATGCATTCCAGGAGTCCCTGTCGCAGCTCGGCGGAAACGAATCTGACTAATATCCATGAGGATGCAGGTTTGATCCCTGGTCTCGCTCAGTGGGTTAAAGAACAGCGTTGCCGTGAGCTGTGGTGTAGGTCGCAGACACAGCCCAGTCTGACGTTGCTGTGGCTGTGGTGTAGGCCGGCAGCTACAGCTCTGATGCAGCCTCTAGCCTGGGAACCTGCATATGCTGTGGGTGCGGCCCTAAAAAGACAAAAACAGTAATAATAATAATGAATTCAAAAATAAAGTGTATTCCATTCTTTAACCTTCAGAGCGGTGGCCCCTTGATTCCTCCCACTATCCCTGAGCAGAAGAATGACAGATACTAAAGCAGGGAGAGACCTAAAGGAAGCTCCACTCTTGCAGCAAAAATCAGAACTCACACCCTGTGCCCCAGATCACTGTGCCCTGCGGATCATCCACAGGCTTGCTCTTGTGACCGTCTCTTCTTTATTTAGTCTCCCGTCTCCCCTGGAATTCACACGCTGTCCTCATTGCCTCCCAGGCAGGCTCCTGAGCTGATATTCCCGCTGATTCTTCCCAATTAAGATTCTCCCTACACATTCCAATATGGAGAAAGTTGAGCCCTTTGGAGCAGAAGCACACTAAAGACTCACAGAATCGTAGCTTTTCAGAGTTGGGATAACCCCCGGGCAGGAAGCGTTTTCCCCACTGGAGGAGCTCGCAGATGGTGTGAGTGTTACCAATGACGGAGGTGGGTCGGCTGGACATGCCTCGAACAGGAACCAAATCTATTCAGGAGCTTTACTCATATTTATTTTCTTCTGCCACTAATCCTTCCAAGTACCCAAATTTCATGATGTTATTTGAGGGGAATTAAATTGCAACAGCTTACATTATCTGCTTAATTAGAGTTGGCTGTGACTACAGTGATGAGGTCCAATCCTGTTAGTCTAACGTTCTGCCCATCGGGCTACGGTTACATAACACTGTCAAGGGCTGGGAGAGAGGGTTGGTCTGTTCGTTTATGGATACAGGTAATTAACCTGAAATTTGCTTTAAAAATATTAGGAAGTCTTTAAAACTATTACTCAGCTATGACAAGGAAAGAGGTACTGATGAATCCTACAACACGGATGAACCTGAACATATCATGCCAGATGATATGAGGCAGATACAAAAGCTCACTTCTGGCATGATTCCATTTACAGGAAATGTCCAGAATTGGGGAATCCACAGAGAGGGCCCACAGATGAGGGGGTGCCAGAGGCTTGGGGCGGAGGGGATGGGGAGGGATTATTTAATGGGAGCGGGGTTTCTTTGGGGGGTGATGGAAATGTTTTGGAAATAGACAGTGGTGGTGTTTGCACAACACTGAGAATGTCCTTTTTTTGGTTGTTCTTTTTGTCTTTTTAGGGCTGAACTTGCTGCATATGGAGGTTCCCAAGCTAGGGGTCCAATAGAACTATAACCATCAGCCTACACCACAGCCACAGCAACGCGGGATCTGAGCCACATCTGCAACCTACACCACAGCTCAGGGCAACACTGGATCGCCAAACCACTGAGCAAGGCCAGGGATTGAACCCACGTCCTCATGGATCCTAGTCAGGTTCACTAACTGCTGAGCCACGACAGGAACTCCAAGAATGTTCTAAATGACACATTATTTTTTCCCTTTAAGATGGTTAATTTTACATTATAGGAATTTTGCTTCAATTCAAATTCATAGAGAGATGGACAGACAGAGGGAATGAGAGCCCATCCCCAGGTTCACTGACGCTTATGTGGTCTCAATCCACAAGTCCAATGTTGGGGTCAATGCCCACAGCCTTACACCCTTATCAATGAGGGACTAGAGAGCATATGTCCCGGCCTAGGTCATATAATCAGTTGGAATCCTAGCTTCCCAACTTCCAGGCTGGGTCTTCTACTTTAACCAAAAGAATAATTTTTCAGCCTGGGCATCATCTGTGATAACTGCTACTGAGCACCTACCACAAGCCAGACCTGCCCCCAGCTCATCTCAGGCCATGGTTATGCTGACATGGTTACGCTCTTTTCTCCTTGGGTGTAGAGTTACCATAATGGTCCCTTGCTAACAGCCTGTTCTCATATTGACTTTTCACTTCTGTCTTAATGCTTTAATGGGTCCAAGTGGTGTATGATCTGAAACTCTTGCCATAGCCTCAAAGGGGGTTTATGTGTGTGTGTGTGTGTGTGTGTGTGTGTGCTTTTGAAATAACTGGAAGACTAGGATGATGAAAGGCATATGTTACAGATGTGTCAAGTTTACGCAACTCACAAAATGTTAAATAAAGTGGCTCTAAGCTGAGAGCGGGTCGGCAGATGATATTCAGGTCAAGGGCACAGGCGGTTAACTCAGAACCCGGTGTTCGCGGCCAGATCCCCAACACGGTCACTCCACGCCCTCAAAGTGAGGTTGTCAAGGAGGGTAGGGGCACAGGAGCTTATAAAACAGAACACGGTAAGTGTGCCAATAACAAATGAAATGAGGAGTTCCCGTCGTGGCTCAGTGGCTAACGAATCCAGCTGGGAACCATGAGGTTGCAGGTTCGATCCCTGGCCTCGCTCAGTGGGTTAAAGATCCGGTGCTGCCGTGAGCTGCAGTGAGGGTCGCAGACACGGCTTGGATCCCACGTTGCTGTGGCTGTGGCTGTGGTGTAGGCCAGCAGCTATAGCTCCGATTAGACCCCTACCTAGCCTGGGAATCTCCATATGCCACAGGTGCGGCCCTAGAAAATCCAAAAAAAAAAAAAAAAAAAAAGTGAAATGACAGTTTGACCGAGAGCCGAGGCATTAGTGCTCTCTGTAGGGGCTGCACTTGAGATGGGTCTGGAAGGACGAGAACACTGACAGCAGGTGAGAATCAGAGGCTTTATATGGATTAACATGATAAACGTGTGGGTGAGAGACCCGATTTAGCGGTATCATCTCCAGTTTGGACTGGGAAGAATTGGAATTGCGATGAACCACGGTGACAGGCGGTGTTCTCACTCTCGATTTCAGTCCTAGTCTGCAGCCTGCTTTCTCTTCCATCCTGTGGTATATTTGCCAGACCCCCAAGCAATACCAGTTTGCACACGCGTACACACACACACCCCCACATACACGCACACCAAGGTACCTCTTACACTATTAACTCGTGACTCAGTGCTTTCTAACACTCAGGTAGATTGAGTAACTTTCCTATACCTCAAAATCCTCGTCCACTTGATCCTTAGGCTTACGCTGTTTTTTTTTCCTTCCTTTTTGGCTGCCTCACCACATACGGAATTCCCGGGCCAGGGATCAAATCCGAGTTGCACATGTGACCTACTCTGCAACTGTGGCATCTTTAGCCCACTCTGTTGGGTGGGGATCGAACCTGTGATCCGGTGGCTCCAGAAATGCCGCAGATCCCACTGAACCACAGCAGGAACTCCAGGCTTATGCTATCTTAACCAAAGGCAAAGGCTGTGATTCTATAACTAAAGCTAAAATTGAAAACATGAGTACACTCAAGAAGTGATGTTTTAGCTTAAAAATATCTTAAAAACAGAGGCACTAAAAAATAGATACATCAAGCCTCATCAAAATTAATTTTTTTTTTTTTGCTTCAAAGGAAGCTATCCAGAATGTGAAAAGATGATCCACAAAATGGGAAAGAATACTTGTAAATCTTATATCTAGTAAGGCTATATTATCCAAAATACACGAAGAATACATACAGCTCAATAATGAAATGACAGACAAAAAAAAAAAAGGAGTACCTGTCGTGGCTCAGTGGAAATGAATCTGACCAGTATCCATGAGAACATGGGCTCAATCAAGCCTCGCTCGGGGGGGTCACAGAGGTGGAGTGCAGTGTAGGTCACAGAGGTGGCTGAGATCTGGCGTTGCTGTGGCTGTGGTCCTCAAAAGAGAATAGAAAAACCACGATGAGGTAGGACTTTACAACCACAGGGATGGCCATGACCAAAAAGGCAGACGGTACCCAGCACTGGTGAGGACGCAGAGAAACCGGCCCCCTCAGATACCGTCAGAGGGCATGTAAAACCGCTGCAGCCACTTTGGAAAACCGTCTCTTACAAAGTTAAACGCAGAGTTCCCCTAGGACCCAGCAATGCTACTGCAAAGCATATAACCAAGAGAAATGAAAACACATACCTACAGAAAAACCTACACAGGAACGTTCGCAGCAGTACTATTCATAACAGCCAACTGGGGGAAACAACACAAATGTCCAACAGCCAATGAGTGAATAAACCAAATGAGGAACATGGAATATTATTCACCCATAACAAGGAATGAAGCACCAATTCATGCTGCAATGTCCGTGAACCTTGAAAACATCCTTCTCAGTAAAAAAAGCCAAGTGCAAAATTCATATAATGTAGGATTCCCTTTATAGGAAATATCCGTAAGAGGCCTATCACTGGAGACAGAAAGGAGATTAGGGCTGGGGATGAGGGGAAGGGAGCTTGACTGCTAATGGACACGGAGTTTCTTTTGGGGGTGATGACAGTGATCTGGAATTAGTGGTAATGGTTGCACAATTTTGGAATATACTAAAAAAAAAAGCTTTTAAAGGGGGTGAATTTTACGATATGCATATTAGAATAAAAGCAAACAAAAAACCTCTAAGGTATA
Source organism: Catagonus wagneri (assembly GCA_004024745.2). Taxonomy (NCBI): domain Eukaryota; kingdom Metazoa; phylum Chordata; class Mammalia; order Artiodactyla; family Tayassuidae; genus Catagonus; species Catagonus wagneri. The sequence continues at coordinate 3,027,058 of PVHT020000059.1, forward strand.
AATCACCTTAATCAGCTTCTTAGAACAAATATGCTAGGAGGATAAGGTTGAAATAGCAGGAAATCACAAGGAACCCGGGGAAGGTGGTGTAGACAGGCTCAGACAGGAGTATGGGCACTTTGCCCTGAACTACTCTCTGTCTTGGTCATTTTGGGCCATTTTCCTGCCCATCTTTCCTCTCCCACTAAGAAAGAAAGTTAGCTCAACCGCTGGAGGGAAAATAAGCAAAATCAACATTCTTAGCCTTGAAGGTCATTTCAGGCACCAAAACACAGACCAGTGACTTGCAAAAAAAAAGGTGCAACCAACAAAACATGTATATATTTTTCTCCCAGCTATGAAAGACAAAGGATGATAACAAATCCTGGCTCAGGGAAATGCTCACTGGCCAAAAAAATTACCGAAAGCATGTGGTCCCAACCTGAATCTACACACCCATCTCAAGACGACGGAGCGAGCCGTGCGTGTTTATATAAGACAGGGTCCTTGGAGCCCAGCAGATGTTTCCTGGCTCCCGGGAAGGGCAATCGGAGAGCTGGTTTGGCTACTTGGCACTGCCCATGTGAGAAGGTAACCGTGGAACCTGGTGCTGAGGGAGCAGCCTTGGGGATGACGCTGGGATCGGGTATCCGAAAACCGACAGAATAATTACACACTTCCTTTCACAACCAAAGGAGATACCCATTCTGTAACCAGAGAGGGGGCTTTGACTTTCAAATTGGTAACAGACCTTGGATCACGCACAAAGGGAGGGAAAAGCAAACATCATTTGGATGGGTTCTGAGGCAGGCTGGACATTCTCCGGAAAGACTCTGATTCAACTTCTGCCCTCTTCCCTCCTACACAAGAGCGAACGATCACTGAACGTTTAGAGAAGGCCTTCTGACTTATGGCTGTGGTTCATGGTACAATTATGCAGCACGGATAAAGAACTGCATTGATGAATATGTGGGATCATAAAACGCTTTTTACAGAGGCACGGGTGGGGAAGTGTTTCTCAGCAGGTCAGGAGGGGACCACATATTTCGAGTTTGTGGCTTCTTCTGTCTGGAGGAAGAGAGCTGGCCTGAAGATGAGACGAAGGTGGGGGAGTCAGGATGGGGAGTGAAAAGAACACCAGCTACAGTCATAGTCAAAAGGTTGGGACCAGAAGAGTGGGATGGGACACGAAGCAAAAACGGTCTCTTGCTAGAGAGTCTGAGAAGTGGTTGATGCTAATGTATGCAATTTGCAGGCGTGTGTGTGTGTGTGTGTGTGTGTGTGTGTCTTTTCAGGGCCGCACCTGTGGCACATGGAGGTTCCTAGGCCAGCGGTCTAACCGAAGCTGTAGCCACTGGCCTACGCCAGAGCCACAGCACTGCCAGATCCGAGCCACGCCTGCAACCTACACCACAGCTCACGGCAACGCCAGATCCTTAACCCACTGAGCGATGCCAGGGATCAAACCTGCAACCTCATGGTTCCTAGTCAGATTCGTTTCTGCTGTGCCACAAAGGGAACTCCAATTTGCAGATTTTTAAAACAATCGCCCAACACCCCCCAACCTCAACCTACCTATGGACACCCAGAAGCAGAGAAACACAAGATTAAACAAGAATTCAAACCAAGGAGTTTCTGTTGTGGCTCAGCAGTAATGAAACCAACTAGTATCCATGAGAACGCGGGTTTGATCCCTGGCCTTGCTCTGTGGGTTCTAGCAGTTGCTGTGAGCTGTGGCATAGGCCGGCAGCTGCAGCCCTGATTCGACGCCTAGCTTGGGAACTTCCATATGCCACAGGTGTGGCCCTAAAAAGACAAAAAAAAAAAAAAAAAAAAAATCAAAGCAATCAATAAACACAAAACCAGACCACCTCCTGGCCTGAACCCCAAGTGCCTCTGCCCTTCTCTGTCTGGGCTTTTAGGAGAAATGCTGATATTGGTCAGTTTTTCATCCTAACTTTTAGTTACTGTCATTTCAGCCTTTTCCAGACTTGGCTTTTCTTCTTCCCCCTTTTTTTTTTTTTTTTGGCCACTCTGAGGCATATGGAGTTCTGGGGTCAGGATCAGAACCGAGCTGTAGTCACCACCTAAGCCACAGTTTCAACAACACCAGATCCTTAACCCACTGTGCCGGGCTGGGGATCGAACCCATGTTCAGTGCTCCAGAGACACTCCTGATTCTGTTGCCCACCAGGGCAACTCCTAAGATCCTGGCTTTTAAGTTAACCTGTATGCACCTTCTGTTCTTTTCCATTATTTTCCCTGTAACTTCTTGGGGACTTTCAGGTTCTACTGGGGTTCTCTCCGAGCACGGGTTCTCTGAGCCTGAGTCACCCGCTAACATAGCTGCTGACTCCACGTGGCCCCAGAGCACCTGAGACGTGACTAATCCAAATTGAGAAGCACGCTAGGTGTAAAACACATGCCACCTAGCAAAGACTTAGTGAGGTATTTCAAATAATGTTTTAATATTGGTTCCAGGTTGAAATGGTACTATTTAGGGTCTACTGGGTTCAATTCAATAAAATGTATTATTAAAATTAATTTCAACTGTTCCTTTTTCACTGTTATGGTATATATATATTTTTTCCATTTTTTTGAAGTTTTATTGAAGCAGAGTTGATTTACAAGGTTGTGATCATTTCTGCTGTACAACAGAGTAATGCAGTTGTACATATACATACATTCCTTCTCTTATAGATTCTTTTCCCATGTGGATGATCACCGAACACCGGGTACAATTCTGCACGGCAGGTCCCCGCTGGCCAGTCATTCCATACACCTCAGTGTGCATGTGCCAGTCCTGAATTCCCAGTCCATTCCTCCACCCACCATCCTTTTTTACGTTTTTTTGTTTGTTTGTTTTGTCCTTTTAGGGCTGCACCCGAGGCATATGGAGGTTCCCAGACTCGGGGTTGAATCGGAGCTGTAGCTGCCGGCCTACGCCAGAGCCACCGCAACACCAGATCCAAGCCGTGTCTATGACCTACACCACAGCTCACGGCAACGCCGGATCCTTAACCCACTGAGCGAGGCCAGGGATCAAACCTGCAACCTCATGGTTCCTAGCAGGATTTGTTAACCACTGAGCCATAACGGGAACTCCAGATGAGGCCTTTTGAGGAGGTAGCTGGTGACCCTGACAGCTTTAACATGGTCCAGATCAGCAGGCATGACTAGATTTCTGTCAGTGTTCAACACGTGGGTGGTTTTAGCAAAACTAACATGAAAGTACACGCTACCATTTCATCATATCCCATAGAATCACAGAACTTGACATTTGGAAGGTACCTAATCCAATACCCCAGGTCATATTCTAGATCAGGGATCCCACATCCAGCCATGAACGACACGCGGAATATTTACCGAGTGTCCACTCTGTGCCAGGCTCTTGTTTCACACTCCCCGACAAGCGCACTCAGTGGGCACTACCACGACCAGTCCAGTTTCATGGGCGTGGGGATGATCAGAGAGACTGGACCGCCTCTCAGAGGTCACACATCGGGAGGACACACAGGCTGGCAAGTGTCTCCGCTGTGCTTTGCTGCATCTGCGAAGTGGAGGGACTGGCAAATACACCAGATATAATATTTCAGCTCTTGCAGGCAGTAATATACAGTATTTGGAATATAGAAATGACTGTTTTAATACATTCAAGAGTAGCAGGGGGTTCCCATCGTGGCTCAGTGGTTAACGAACCTGACCGGTATCCATGAGGATACGGGTTCGATCCCTGGCCTTGCTCAGTGGGTTAAGGATCCAGTGTTGCTGTGAGCTGTGGTGTAGGTCACAGACATGGTTCGGATCCTGAGTTGCTGTGGCTGTGGTGTAGGCTGGCAGCTATAGCTCAGATTCAATCCCTAGCCTGGGAACCTCCATGTGCCACACATGAGGCCCTAAAAAGCCAAAAAAAAAAAAAAAGTAATAGGACCATTGTAAACAACTCTAGAGGACTAAAGTAATAAAATGGAAACTGAAAGAGCCAGAAAAACCCTTGCTTTTCCATTTTTTTTTCATACCTGCAGGTGGAAGTTTGCCATAACATCCTCACAGATACTAGCTGATGTTAGTGAGGTTACACTGATATACTGGACTTCTATGTCTTTTGTGAATTTACATACTAGGGTTTGCATTTGCAGAAATGGGAACAAGACTCACCTGCAAAAAGTTTTGAGCTTTTCAGATTTCAGGGCCAAGTCAGAGAGAGACTGGTGTTTTCACACAGCTGTGATTTCTATAGTGATGCCTGGCACCCCCACATCATTTAACATTTTGAAGATGTTTGGCTGTTAGTCAGTTCCTCCCTTTTTCAGGATGCAGAGAATGAAACAAAAGCACAGAACTGAAGAAAGCCTCCTTCCCTGGGCCACAGCCAACTCCTGCAACAAGGATCCTGATTCAGAGCATTGGGTTATGCTGCCTCCTACTGGCCAGAGTGAGACTCTGCACAAAACCCACCCGTAGGAAAGCTGTAATTCAGGGCTTCTCCACTTAATTAATAGAGACTCTGTCTAAAGGGGGGGAAATCTCTTTAAAATATATCTACAAACCCCAGATTGAGATACACCGTTCTAAATCATGCAAATGAGGAAGTTCAAAGAGCAGTCAAGGCTTAAATTCAAAGCAATGCCTTCATTTTCCACAGGAGATCCTGCCGGGCAGTCACCTTTGTTCTCAGGATCATGTACCTTGTGCAGGGCCCGCAGTAAGTCTGGCAGTAATGATGACCTTGTGTCACGCACGGCTTTCTTTTTTCTTTTTTCTTTTTTTGCTTTTTAGGGCTGCACCCGTAGCATATGGAGGTTCCCAGGCCAGAGGTTCAATCGAAGCTACAGCTGCCAGCCTATGCCACAGCCGAGCCACATCTGTGACCTACACCACAGCTCACGGAAACGCTCCTTAACCCACTGAGCAAGGCCAGGGATCGAATCCGCAACCTCATGGTTTCTAGTCGGATTCATTTCTGCTGCACCACAATGTGAATGCCAAGGGAATCTTTCTACTCAAATTTTGATGCTTTTTTTATTTATTTTTTTTAATTTTTTTGTGTTAGGGCCGTATTTCCGGCATATGGAATTTCCTGGGCTAGAACTGCAGCCACCGGCCTATCCCACAGCCACAGCAATGCAAGATCCGAGCTGCGTCTCTGACCTAAACCGCAGCTCACAGCAACACTGGATCCTTAACCCACTGAACGAAGCCAGGGATTGAACCTGCAACCTCATGGATACTAGTTGGGTTCGTTTCCGCTGAGAAACAACAGAAACTCCTTGGTGCTATTTTTAATTCCATTCCTATAGAAACATACCCTTCCCTTGGCTTCCATGAAACTGTATGTACGTCATTTCTTCTTTGCCATGTGTACCCTTCTGTCTGTTCTCCTGGAAAATAGGGGAGCACACCTTTGCCCGTCTCAGCGTCTGTGCTTTCACACTTCCTTGTAATGAGATCTCTGCGCTGACAGCTTCCAGTACAACCTTCTCCGTAAATCCTTCCCACCTCCACCCTCCAACGTCCTCACAAGCACTCTCTCTCTCCCTCCTCTAGGCAAACACATCACCCTGTCCTGAGCTCTGTTACCAGGCTTATAGCATCTGTCTCCCACTCTACACCTCCAGTAATTTGAGGACAGAAGACCTGTCTTAGACATTTTATGAACAATACCCTTATTCATATCACGTGAGCTTGAAAGCACGCTCAGCATGACGAGTGGAATCATCCTGACAAAGATGTCTGAATAAGGGGTTTATGACCTAAAGAGATACATACATAAAACACTGGAATACCACATGAAACGGGAGAGATGAATGGCAGGTTACAGAAGCTAATAAAGGCTTGTGCTAAGTGAAGGCAAAGGAAAAAGCAATTGCCTCCAGCTGGAAACGCATCTGAGACTGATCTGAAATGATAAGGATGGGGGGCAGGGGTTGAGGTGGGGAGAGTGGGGTGGTCAGATATGGAAACTCCTCCAGACAGAAGAAATACAAATAAAATAAAATGAACGCCTCTGAGACAGGAAAGCGTGAATATCTTCTATGAGCAAGAAGACGTGCTGTTTTTGTCCATAGCCTTCTTTCAGGGGGATGAGACAGAAAGGCAGATGGGATCAGGTCAATGAGGGTCTTAAAAGCCAAACTAAGGAGGGTAGTGGGATATCTTGACCAAGAAGGAGCTGGGGTGGAGTGTCCAGTGGAGCAGAGATACCCCTGGACCCAGGTATCCAGCCACACCACACTTTCCCCTGGGAGCAGCAGTACTTCCAGGAAAAGAACTTGAACTCTGTCTGCTCCAGGAGTTTGGACCTGGTGTAAGAGCTTTGAGGGAGGGTCCATGGAGGCTGAGGCTGAGTTGGAGTCTTGACTGACGGCTAATCAGGCATTGCCCCAGACAGAGCATGGGGGAGGGACAAGAGTGGGGCTCAAGGGCCCCATGACAGCGAGGCACCAGGACAGGGGTGATCAGAGGGCTGCGTACAGGATTCAAGGACATTCTCTTCACCTTTGGAATACAGGCAACTTTGGAAGGGACACCCCTTGCCCCCTTCCCCTCAGACTGGGTGTAAAAGGAGAGAACATTCTCTTCTTTACTCAAGAGTAATGATTCCCACCAAGGAGCTGCTGTGGAGCACAGGGAACTCTACTCAATATTCTGTAATAACTTATATCAGAGAAGAATCTGAAAAAGAATGAATATATGTATATGCAGAACTGAATCACTTGCTGTACACCTGAAACTAACACTACCTTGTAAAGCAACTATATTCCCAATTAAAAAAAAAAAAACTAACCAAGTAATAAAGCAAAGTTTGCAATTCAGAGGTATTTAGTATACTCACCGTGTTCTTTTTTTTAATGGAGGTTCCCAGGCCAGGGGTCAAATCAGAGCTGCAGCTGCCATCCTAACCACAGTCACAGCAACGCCAGATCCTGAACTCACTGTGCGAGGCCAGGGATCGAACCCAAGTCCTTATGGATACTAGGCAGTTCATAACCCACTGGGCCAACAACAGGAAATCCTATTCTACCATGTTCTTTAGTCACCATCTCTGTCTCGTTCCAAAACAAGCTCATCATGCTAAAAGCAAGCCCCGTATCTATGAAGCAGTCGGTCCTCATTCCCACCTCCCCAAGCGCCTGGCCACCATCAATCTGCTTTCTGAGTTACTCATTCTAGATATTTCAAAGAAATGAAATCACACTTTCAAAAACAAAAAGAAAAGAAAAAGGAAAAAAAGCAGTGGTTCCCTAACTTGAGCAGGCACCAGAACCCGCGGAGGGCTTAAGCAAGCACTCCACGTGCGGCCCCGCCCCGCAGCATCCCAGTTAACCAATCTAGGGTGGGCCCCCAAATTTGCGTGTCTAATGAGTTCTGAGGTGAGGCTGATGCTGCTGGTCCAGGGACTGCCCTTTGAAAACCTTTGTACCAGAACCATGGAGCTCCAGTCGTGGCTCAACAGAAACAAAACCAACTAGTTAGTGTCCATGAAACATGGGTTTTATCTGTTCATTATGGGCTTTTCCCCCTTAACTTGTGGTAAATTAGGGATAACACAGAATTTACCATTTTAGGCATACAATTCAACGGCATTAATGATATTCATTTTGTGATACAAACATCACCCACCATCCATCTCCAGAAGTTTTCCATCTTCCTGAATTAAACATGTGCTATTTGAAAGATATTTAATCTAGTGGGGGTCCAGTCTAAAATACTGGGAACAGTTTGGCTGGTCATTAAAAAAAAAAAAAGCTGGAATTCCCGTTGCAGTTCAGTGGGTTATGAACCCAACTAGTATCCATGAGGATGCAGATTTGATCCCTGGCCTCACACAGTGGGTTAAGGATTCAGTGTTGCCATGAGCTGTGGTGTAGGTCAAAGACATGGCTCAGGTACCATGTGGCTGTGGCTGTGGTGTAGGCCAGCAGCTGGAACTCCAATTTGACCCCTAGCATGGGAACTTCCATATGCTAAAAAGACATACACACCAAAAAAATAGAAAACCTTTGACCTAGAACCTCCCTGGAAGGAAAACGCTGTCCAAGAGTAGGGCCCGTGCCTGCTCTGTTCATCACGGAGTTCCCAGGGCCCAGCAATGTGCCTGAGACATAAGAGGCCAGAAAGAGATGGATTTGAGCTGGTCAGCAGCAAACAACAATGCAGAGAGCACGTGACACACAAAGTCCCATCACAGAGGGAGAGAGTGTCCCTGTCTTCAGATGGAACAACACCGAGACTGGTGTAACACCCACTTTGTTTTAACATTTAATGAGTTTCCTTAGATTTTTTTTAAAAACTAAAATGTCACAGACAGTGTGCCAGCATAGCCACCACCTCACACTTTTCTCCTTCTCCTCCCACGGGCAGCAGATCTTGCATTTGGTGTGATTCCCACTCCTCCCCGTGTTTAAGTATTTACCCTATATATACATGTTCAGTAAGTTTAATGCTTCCTTTAATTACTTTGTTTAGTTATTTAATGTTTTTATTTTTAATTTTTTTGATTACTTAATGCTTTTAAATGTCACAAATGCATC
>PVHT020000059.1:3038899-3100688 GCA_004024745.2 Catagonus wagneri
AGGGGAACGCCACTCTTTTCCTCTCTAATTGGTGCTTTTTGCATCTTAAGAAATCTTTCTTAGAGTTCCTGTCATGGCTCAGCGGAAACGAATCTGACTAGCATCTGTGAGGATGCAGGTTTGATCCCTAGCCTTGCTCAGTGGGTTAAGAATCTGGCATTGCCTTGAGCTGCAGTTAGGTTGCAGACAGGCTCTGATCTGGTGTTGCTGTGGCTATAGCATAGGCCAGCGGCTACAGCTCCGATTAAACCCCTAGTCTGGGAACTTCCTTATGCTGCAAAATCAGCCCTAAAAAGGGAAATCTTTCTTGACTAAGGACATAATAAGAAACTCTTCTACTTTCTTTGATAAGTGTAAAGATTTACTTTTCCTCTCTCAAGCCTTGAATTACCTTGTAACTAGTTAAGTACAATTGTATGGCACTTATCTTGTGTGTGACTGTGTGTGTGTGAAAAGCATTAATTTATTAAATGGGAGTTCCCGTTGTAGCACAGCAGAAACGAATCCAACCAGGAACCATGAGGTTGCGGGTTCGATCCCTGGCTTCACTCATTGAATTAAGGATTCAGCATTGCCATGAGCTGTGGTATAGGTCACAGACACGGCTCGGATCTAGCATGGCTGTGGCTGTGGCGTAGGCTGGCGGCTACAGCCCCAATTAGACCCCTAGTTGGGAACCTCCATATGCCGCGATTGTGGCCCTGAAAAGACAAAACCAGAAAAAAATATATATATAATATATATTAAATGTATGCATTTTAACATGCTTGAGGGTTGGGACAACTGTGCAGAAGCAGAGACATCAGCTGGGAGATGGTCTTAATCAGCTATAACAAACTAGCATAGACCGGACAGCTTGAACTACAAATATCTGTTTCTCTCAGTTCTGGATGCTGGGTAGTCCAAGATCAAGAGGGTTCATCTGGTGAGAACCCTCTTCCTACTTGTAGAAGGCCACTTGCATGCCGAATCTTCACAACACAGAGAGAAGGCTCTGGTCTCTTTCTCTTCTTATAAGGCCACTAATCCCATCACAGGGACCCCACTCACATGACCTCATCTAAACCTAATTACCTCCCAAGGGCCCCATCTCCTGATAGCATCACACTGGGAGTTTGGGCTTCATGATACGAATTTTAAGGGAGGCACAAACATTCAGTCCACAGCAGAAACCACTGCGAATTATCCAGGCAATTGAAATACAAACTTAGGAAGAACAGGTGAAGTAAAAAAAAAAAAAGAAGAATGGATTTGAGCAATATTCAGCAAAGGAGAATCCACTGGAAGCCAGACCAAGCAGAGGAATCACCGCAAACAACTGTCAGGGGTGCATATGCCCCTTAAACAAACCGCTGAGAGAGTTCCTGTCGTGGCTCAGTGGAAATGAATCTGACTAGCATCCATGAGGACGCAGGTTCCATCTCTGGCTTTGCTCAGTGGGTTGAGGATCCGGCATTGCCGTGAGCTGTAATGTGGGCTGCAGATGCGGCTTGGATCCTGAGTTGCTGTGGCTGTGGCATAGGCTGGCGGCTACAGCTCCGATTCTACCCCTAGCCTGGGAACCTCCATATCGCACGGGTACAGCCCTAAAAAGACAGGAAAGAAAAAAAAAAGCAAATCACTGAATCTCCAGGCTCACCCGGGCTAAGCGCTGGGGGTGTGCACCCCCCTTGAACGGATCACTGAATCTTCAGGCTTATCCGGGGTAAGCGCCCTCGTGTTGCTGGGACGCGCCCACTAAGCGTGGAAAAGGAAACATTTCCGCTCACTCTCTCTGAAGGAAATAGTACCAGCCAGGCCAGAGGACGACGGGCTCTGCTGAGGAATGTAAGCCAAGGGGAGCCAAATCTGAACCACGTCCAAAACCAGAGTGATCCCTGTGTTCCACATGTGGGTACCCTGAGAAAGTTAAACTAAAACCGATTTCTGCTTCCGCCGTTATTTATTATTCCTCACTGGTACCCTCCCTGCCTGTCCAGTCTGGAGGCCCCGAGGCCGGGTCCTCTCCTGAGCATATGCCTCGCACGTTGCTAACAGCGAGCCCCAAGGAGGACAGGAACCATCGGTACGATGAGCTCAACCGGTAAGTCTTTTCCCATGTGGCCTCTGACCAGAGGAGATAATTAAAGAAGATGGTGCATCTGGGGGGAAAAGGGTAAAGTCAGCCACGCACTGAGTGTTGGGAACAAAGAATGTGAGTAGACAGCTGCTCAGCTGGCAGAACAGTGAGCTCTACGTAGGGTTTAGTTTGGGATCCAATTTTTTTTTCTTTATTTTTGGCCGCATCTGCAGTATGTGGAAATTCCTGGGCCAAGAATCAAACCCGCACCACAACTGTGACAATGCCAGGTCCTTAGCGCTGAGCCACAGGGGAACTCCCTAGAATGGGAAACTGACAGCCAGCCTGAAACTTACATCTTCACAGTCACAGATCTTCACCTATCTTCTCTGCTTCTCCCCTTCCTCATGTCTCCCCCACCAAATACCTGGGGAAACTGGGCTTCTTTTTAAATACTTATTTATTTAGGCTGCACCTGTGGCATATGGAAGTTCCCAGGCTAGAGGTCGAATTGGAGCCTAAGCCACGGCCATGGCAACACCAGATCCAAGCCACATCTGCGACTTACCTTGCTATAAAGTCATAGCCTTAACCCACTGAGCAGGGCCAAGGATGGAATCCTCATCCTCAGGAATACTGGTCAGGTTCTTAACCTACTGAGCCACGGCAAGAACTCTGTGAATTGGGCTTCTAACACTCTCATTGCTTGCAGTATGGTCACATGCAGAGGGTCTCAGACACGTTGGGGGGTGGGGGAGAGGGAGAGCCAGTTACATGTAATTCAGAAAAATGGGAAGAAATGCACCACACCAAGTAATGAAGACCCTTCTTCTTCTTTTTTTTTTGTCTTTTTGCCTTTTCTAAGGCCGCACTCGCAGCATAAGGCTAGGGGTCTAACCGGAGCTTTAGCCGCCCATGCCACAGCCACAGCAACGTGGGATCCGAGCTGCATCTGCAAACTACACCACAGCTCACAGCAATGCTGGATCCTTAACCCACTGAGCAAGGCCAGGGATTGAACGTGCAACCTCATGGTTCCTAGTAGGATTCGTTTCCACCGAGCCACTACGGGAGCTCCTTGTCTATTTATTTTAATTAATTTATATACTTATTTTGCTTTTTAGGGCCGCACCTGCGGCATATGGAGGTTCTCAAGCTAGGGTTCAAATTAAAGCTGCAGCTGCCTGCCTACACCATAGCCACAGCAAAGCCAGATCCTAGTCGCATCCTTAACCTATACCTCATCTTGTGGCGACGCTGGATCCCACTGAGCGAGGCCAGGGATCGAACCCACACATTCATGGTTATGAGTCAGGTTCTTAACCCACTGAACCACAATGGGAACTCCCTAAACCCTTCTTTCTTTTCACCCCAACAGGAGTTCAGAAATTCACAGACCATTACAACTTTCCTTAACAGAAGAGGTTAGTCGTCAAAGGCAAAACTGGACAACTGCTCAGGGCTGGATGGCCCTCTAGGTCACAGGATTTGGGGGTGTGGGGGAGGACAGGCTAGGCATTTTTGGAAATTATGTGTAAGGCTTCACTCATTTGAGTCAGTGAAGACAGGGAGAGAGAGGGATGTCAAAATGCAATCAGAGAAAATTTTTTTTTTTTTCCTCTCGCATTATCCCTCATGCATCCAAGAGGCAAAGGGGAAGCTTAATTAATTTTGCAGCCTTTGTTACTTTCTGGGTACAATGATATCTTCATTTTACATCATCAAATTACAGTTTTGTGCTTAAGAAAAACGGGATTTCCTTGGGATGACACCACAGCACAGGGGGTCTGTGGAATGTGGCTACATTTGGGGAGGTGCAGAGGCATAATTTCGAAGAATTTCTTATTGCTAATGTTGCAGAAAATCTGCTGCCTCTGTCCACCGGTGCTAAATAGAAATGCAGAGACAGAGTTTTGGGCAAAGGAGAGAAAAGCTGGTGTTCAGTGGCCCTGACTGAATGGAACCAGTTCTGTTGGTTCCGGACTGAAGAACGCCTCATCAAGTAGTTAACATCTTCCATCTGTTGGGGGTTTCAAGTTCTAACATATTGTCACGTATATTCCTTGAGGAGGAACCAGGACCCTGCCCCTGCTGCCAGGCTACACCATTGTTTCTTGACTGTCCTGGTCTCTGCCTCCCCTCCCTTCCCTGATTAGCTACTCTTAGAACTTGCCCTTTGGAACTCAGCAAAGGTCATGGAGGCTGAAAGAGGCCTACATCCTAAAAACGAGAGATAGCCCTCAATCTTGAGGACAGGTGTTAGACAAGAAAGGGAAGAACTGTCCTGGACACATGTTAATCATAAACTCGGCACAGGAACTCAGTTTTAGAGGGACTTAGTTTTAATTCCCACTTTTGTCTTTTTTTTTTTTTTTTTTTTTTGCTTTTAAGGGCCGCACCCGCGGCATATGGAGGTTCCCAGGCTAGGGATCTAATCGGAGCTACAGCTGCCGGCCTACGCCACAGCCACAGCAACACCAGATCTGAGCCACGTCTGCGACCTACACCACAGCTCACGGCAACGCTGGATCATTAATCCACAGAGCAAGGCCAGGGATCGAACCCGCAATCTCATGGCTCCTAGTCAGATTCGTTAACCACTGCGCCACGATGGGAACTCCATCCCACTTCTGTCTTATTTTCCCTAAGTTTTTTAGGGAACAGGGCAACGACCACTCTGGCTACTTTCTGCCTCAATCTGAGGAATGGACATGGAAGACTCCTAAGTTCCAAGTCCTGGATCTGCGTCTTGTATGACTAAGGTCTCAATTCCTTGGTGCAATAAACCCAGTTAGAAGTAGGAATGACAACTGGCATTTTAACAGACAAATAGATCTCAACCACTGAGGAATTTCAGGAGAATAAACCTGAAACCCAATCTAGAACTGGCACTTTGGGGAGACTTGTATCCAGCCGTCTAATTTTGCCTAATTAGGTTTAACTTTTTTTTTTTTTGTCTTTTTAGGGCCACACTAGAGGCATTTGGCGGTTCCCAGGCTAGGGGTCCAATCAGAGCAGCAGCCACCGGCCTACGCCACTTTCACAGCAATGCCAGTTCCAAGCCACATCTGCGACCTACACCACAGCTCATGGCAATGCCAAATCCTTAACCTGCTGAGTGAGGCCAGGGATCAACCTGGGTCCTCATGGATGTTAGTGGGGTTCATTAACCGCTAAGCCACAACGGGAACTCAGGTTTTAACATCTGACGCAGTATTAACATACCTAACAGGAGCTCCTGGCCATTACACACCTACTACTTCTTCATTACTTTTTTTATTCCGATAATGTCTGATCTAAGGCAATTTCACTGTGTAATGATTGAACAGTTATAAGAGGATACCCTGAACCCATCAGGTTGCAGCTACTAGCTGCCAGCAGACATTGCTTTGAGAATGACTAGTGGCATCCGACACAGCTCAGAAAACTCAAGTTCTCAACAATACAGGAATGTGTCTGAAATCCCTGAGAGCCAGAGCACATGGACAATGCTTGTCTGAAAGGCTGCCAAGCAGGCCACTTTGGTTAGTAAAACTTAAGCCATGTATAAGCCAGAGTGACTGCCTCGTCCCTCAATACGTGCAAATTTTTCCCATCATTTCCACTTTCAATTGTAAGTCCTTCAATAGAAAGCACTGACGATCAAACTCTATCCCGCGATGCCGAGGTGATTCAGCTGCTTGCCCCTGGTGATAGGCCTGCTTTATAACTGCCTAGTTAATCCACGTTGGGGGGAGGGGAGGGGAGGGGGTTGGGGGAGGGAACTGATCAAGTTTCGTGAAGCTCAGAGCTATGTAAATGAGGAAATGCTTTATTAGGCCATACATTTTTTTTTTTTTTGCCTTTTGTCATTTTATGCGGCATGTGGAGGTTCCCAGGTTAGGGGTCTAATCGGAGCTGTGGCCACTGGCCTGCGCCGCAGCCACAGCAACGCAGGATCCAAGCCACGTCTGCAACCTACACCACAGCTCACGGCAACGCCAGACCGTTAACCCACTGAGCAAGGCCAGGGATCCAACCCGCAACCTCATGGTTCCTAGTCGGATTCATTTACACTGTGCCACGATGGGAACTCCTAGATCATTTTCTTTTCCTTCTGCACATCAGGGCAAAAGTGTGGGTAACACAATAGCTTTCATAGATACAGACTTCAATAGACAGAACTAGAATTTCGCATCTACTAAAACATAATCTTGTTCTCTACAATTACCCCCATCTCCATTGAACACGGCCAAACCAAGTCTAATTTGTTTCCAAAAGAAGTCTGCTCCAGTGACCACACAAGTTCCTCCACATTAACCCTGGTGTATGTAAGTCCTCAGGAGTCTCAGACTAAATTCCTGAAAGGCTTCTCAAGGCCAGGAAAAGCCGTGCCAAGGGTCTGCCATCAGATTCTGCCTTAGTGGCCTTCTCTTTTCTAGAAGTCCCCAAAGTAGCAAGATTCATACACATGCCAGGAGCCAGCCTTTCTTATTCACCTGATAAGGCTGCTCAGAAGAGTCCAATTCTGGAGGGACCAAGCAGAGAGAAAAGAAAAAAAAATTTTTCTTTTTTTGTCTTTTGTCATTTTATGGTCGCACCCGCGGCAGGTGGAGGGTCCCAGGCTACGGGTCTAATCGGAGCTACAGCTGCCAGCCTACACCACAGCCACAGCAACATGGGATCCAAGCCACGTCTGCAACCTACAGCACAGCTCACGGCAACGCCAGATCCTTAACCCACTGAGCAAGGCCAAGGATGGATCCCGCAACCTCTGCGCCGCAACGAGAACGCCTAATATTTCAGTTTTATTTACAGAGGTATCATTTGCCCAACTGCTCTAGGTCATAAGTAGCCGGAGGGGAAGGGCTCCCCTATGCCTGGAAAACACAGAGCAAAACCAGTAATATTCCAGATGAAATAAACCAAACATTATAACCATAGTCACCAGTTTACTTAGGAACTAAGCCTTCTTATCTGCTTTATGAGGCCGTCAGGTTTTCCAGTAGGATTTTATAATTTTTTATCCAATTCAGAGGTACTGTCTGAAGTTTATCAGAAACCTGTACTTGTACATACTTGTACATTCTTAAAGATGAAGCACTCATGCAAAAGCATCCGAGTGCAACAGTGATAGAAAGACTGAAAAGCCATGGTTAAACATCTGATTAAAATGCAAAAAAATAATAAAATAAAAAGAAACTTGGTTACAATAACCAGAATTAGAACTGATTCTAGGAGTTCCCGTCGTGGCTCAGTGGGTGACGAATCTGACTGGGAACCATGAGGTTGTAGGTTCGATCCCTGGCCTTGCTCAGTGGGTTAAGGATCCGGTGTTGTCGTGAGCCGTGGTGTAGGTCGCAGACACGTCTTGGATCCCGCGGTGCTGTGGCTGTGGCGAACGCCGGCAGCTACAGCTCCTGTTAGACCCCTAGCCTGGGAACCTCCATATGCCGCGGGAGCGGCCCTAGATAAGGCAAAAAGACAAAAAAAAAAAAAGAAGAACTGATTCTAAAAAATCAGGGCAGCCAAAAAAACAAAAGAAAGGAGAAAAAATTGGGAGGGGGAGAAACCAATCAAATCCACTCTTGTCTCAAGCCTATTCCCAACCAAATCCATTTACCCAACCAAATTTCCTTCTCCTTTTCCACATATCTTCTGCAACTTTCTGTATCCATATTATTTTGTCCTTTATTTCCTTTTCCATTCAGAAGCAGCCATTTCTAGGATAAGAATCACTCTTTCCCTTAAGAAAATACAATGCCATGCCTCATACCTTCTGTTTAAAATACACATCCTACTTGCCCTAAGCAACCATGAACTGCCTTCTACACCAGCACTCTGGAGATTGGTAAACATAAATACCAATAATTTCTAAAAACATCTGCTTTCTTATAGAGAATATCTCAAGGTGGCACCAAACATATTCATTAAAAGCCCTACATACCTTCAGTTTCCTTGTTCAGTAACTGATGTCTCAGCTTCTTAATTATTTGGGAATGAGCCAGCTGTTCAATAAACATCCATCATTTAACTTAACTGAGCACAACTCTAAAATTTATCAACTATCTAGAGAGATCATCCTCAAGCAGACACTCTTTTTTTATTTTTATTTTTATTTATTTTTTGTCTTTTTACGGCCGCACTCTCAACGGAAGGAAGTTCCCAGGCTGGGGGTTGAATCAGAGCTGCAGCTGCCAGCCTGCACCACAGCCACAGCAATGCCAGATCCAAGCCGCGTCTGTGACCTACACTGCAGCTCACAGCAACCCTTTACCTTTAACCCACCAAGTGAGGGCAGGGATTGAATTTGCATCCTTATGGATACCAGTCAGGTCTGTTACCGCTGAGCCACAACAGGAACTCCCATACATTCTTAAAACATATTATTCCTAGAGAGTTCATGCAAAAGCTCTTATCTCATTTACATTTATTTCCAAAACATTTTTACCACTCAAGTTATTTTTCTTTCTGACAAATTTGCAACAGATATAAAGTCTTATTTGATCTCGAGTAAACCTAGGCACAATGGAAATCTTATATTTAACATTGATGACTCTAAAAACATGTCTACACTGATCAAACTATCATAGCTTAAGGAGATCCCGTTGTGGCTCAGCGGGTTAAGAACCTGGACATAGTGTCTGTGAGGATGCAGGTTCAATCCCTGGCCTTGCTCAGTTGGTTAAGGATCTGGCATTACCACAAGCTGTGGCATAGGTTGTGGATGTGGCTCAGATTTGGTGTTGCTGTGGCCAAGGCATAGGCTGGCAGCTGCAGCTCCAATTCAACCACAGCCCTGGAACTTCCACATGCTGCAGGTGCAGCAGTAAAAAGAAAAAGAAAAGAAAATGCATTAAAAAATATTATCTAGCTTAAGTCACCTTCAAATACCAGATATTAATTTAATGTTGATTATTTCCTGAATCACATAAACTTGAAATTTACTCTGGCCAGTGACCTTCTGTATTTTTGAGAATTTATATAAGTGCTTAAATTTTAAAGCTAATTAAGTAGAGCTCAGTTACAAATTTTGATAATATCATCCAAAAGTAAAGATAATGCACATAATAAACATACAGACCAGAGATCACATAGCTTCATCTTCTAAGCTTAGTTATGAATCAGATAACACATATAACCATCACTTTTTTTTTTTTTTTATCTTTAGGGCCGCACTCGTAGCATATGGAAGTTCCCAGGCTAGGGGTCCAAGTGGAGCTGCAGCTGCCGGCCTGTGCCATAGCCACAGTAACGAGAGATCCGAGCTGCGTCTGCAACCTGTACCACAGCTCACAGCAACGCCAGATCCTTAACCCAGGGATCAAATCCACATCCTCACGGATACTAGTTAGGTTCTTAACCCACAGAGCCACAATGGGAACTCCCATCACTAGTTCATAAATAACAACTTGAATAAGTTTTCTTTAGTCATGGGCTCATAACTATAGGTCAACCAGTTTGTCAATCTTTCCTAAGGGACTGTTAGATGGAACGAAATAAGTGCTTCCCACACTGAGTCAAATTAAACATTTGCACACAAAATTGAATGCCAAACCAAAACCCTCGCCAGCCAAATGGAAGCCACAAACCAGAAAAACAGGTAGCCAGGCTCAAATTTGCTTCCAAGACCCACTAAGCCAGTAGACTTAGTCCAAGAGGCGCCTTACAGATGAGATCTCCTAAAAGGAAAATCCCCAAATGGTAACCAAAGGTTCCCTAGATGGACAAGACCGAGGGGCCTTGCGGGGGACTTACCCAGGTGCTGGCAGAAGTGTCTAGATATCCTAGATGCTGTGTTTCTTCTTCCCCGTGATTTCTCAGTGTAGGAGGTTTGGGCCCACGCGAGCAGAAAAGAGAGAGGTCCTCGAGGGGAAGACGGACTCGGCAGCGGCTAGGCCGGTGTTTCTCATGTCTTCCACTCCAGCCTCAGAGTTCCAACTGCCAAGATGGCAGGACAGGTGTGATCAGGGCACATTCCCACGGCAGGGATCCCAGGCGATCTGGCCTCTGGAGGGGTCCTGCAACCCTCCGCTCTCCTGAAGGAGGCAGGCCGTCAGAGAGAAACCCCAAAGCATCCATCAAGCTGAGGTGCCCCTCGCGGCTGGCTGCCCATGAGTCGATCCCGGACGAGCTCCCAAAATTTGTTGTCAAAACTCAGCCACTGTCCACTTGTGCTGAATAGAAAAGTTGTGAGTTCTGAGTGACGGAGAAAAAAAAAGCTTCATTGCTTCGCCAGGCATAGGAGGCTACAGTAGGCTAATGTCCTAGACTGTGCCCTCCTTTGGGAGAAAACAGAAGCAGTTTTATATTTTAAGAGTGAAAAGTGGGGCCGCAGAAAAGGATCAGGGTAGATGCAAGCTTGTATTCTTCTTCAAAGCTGGTGTTTAGTGGCTCCGGTCCTGGAATGAAGAAGGCTTCATTATATCTTTGACTGGCTGTGGTGTTAGTTCTGCAGAAGAACTCACAGACACCGTCAGGTATATTCCTTAAGGAGGATGAGCACTCTGTGCCCTAAGCCGACCACACTCAGAGCCCTGCCTGGGGGATGCTGCAGGAAGCAGGTCTGAGGGGAGCTCCAGGCTTGGTGGGGAGAGGCGAGACCCTCCTGGAGGCCTGCAAGGAGACTCCTTAACTAAGGTCCGCCCCAAGGAACTTCCATCATTTAGCAATAACCAGGGAGTTCCCATTGTGGCTCAGTGGTAACAAACTCAATTAGTATCCATAAGGATGCAGGTTCAGTCCCTGGACTCACTCAAGTATCCAGCATTGCCAGGAGCTGTGGTTTAGACTGCAGACGTGGCTAGGATCCTTCAGTGCCCTGGCTGTGGCATAGGCCGGCAGCTGCAGCTCTGATTCGACCTCTGACCTAGGAACTTTCATGTGCCACAGATGTGGCTCTAAAAAAAAAGGCAAAAGAAATAGCCACATTACTCCTTCTGAAGTCAAACACACTATGCCAACATGACTTGAATTTCTTGAGACTTTTCTTTGGCTGCACCAGCAGCACATGAAAGTTCCCAGGACACAGACTGAACCCATGCCACAGCAGTGACCTGTGTCATGGCAGTGATAACGCTGGATCCTTCACCCACTGAGCCACCATGGAACTCCTTGTGACCTTTTTTCTTGCCAAAAAAGCTATGGCTTTTATCGAAGATTTTAAAAGTCCACTGAAGAAAATGAATGATGGTTATTCCAATGCTTGTGGCATTAATGAATTCCTGGAATAATAATGTACTCCCTATATTTCCAGTTTCTCCTTCCAATTCCGGTTCTGCTCTCCCACAGCACGCCCCACTGTATTACTCAGTTTCGGGGTCACAGACCCTTCTGGGGAGCTGATCAAAGCTAGGAACTCTCTTCCCAGAAATGCACAAGTGGATACAGTTTTGCACATCGTTTCATAACGTTCATAGATTTCCCTCCTCCTTTCAAAACACACACACACACACACACACACACACACACACACACACACACACACACAAAACTGAGACCTTGACTTAGCTCTTAGTATTACAGTAATTCTCTCTCATTGATTGGGATTTTGACCCATTCACAGGGTCCCAATACCGAACACAGTGCCCACAAACTAACAGCTGCTCACAGCTGTTGTTTTGGGGTTTTTTGGGGTTTTTTTTGTCTTTTTGTCTTTTCTAGGACCGTACCGGTGGCATATGGAGGTTCCCAGGCTAGGGGTCTAACAGGAGCTGGAGCTGCCGGCCTTTGCCACAACCACAGCAACGCGGAATCCGAGCTGCGTCTGCAAACTACACCACAGCTCACGGCAACGCCGGATCCTTAACCCACTGAGCAAGGCCAGGGATCGAACCCGCAACCTCATGGATCCCAGTCAGATTCGTTAACCAGTGAGCCACAACAGGAACTCCGAGAAGGCTTATTGTTAACCTGACTTTTTGGGCAAGAATGGTGAAATGAGAGAAACGATATTTAAAAATAGGGAGAAAGCATGTTTATGTTGTGTAAGAAAAAAAAAAAACTGATTGGCCTTTAAGTTGTTTCCACTTTTACTGGGATTTGCATCACTTGAAAATTTCAGTGTGAAAAAAGAACCAGTTTCTCTTATATAGACATGTATCTGGCGTCTTAGCCCTTGAGAGTTAGACTGATCTAGAAAAACGTGTAGTTACATGAATAAGCCTAGGTAGGGACCTAAAGAAAAACAGAGAGGGCCCCCAAAATATCAGGATGTAGGAGTTCCCATCATGGTGCAGTGGAAACAAATCCAACTAGGAACCATAAGGTTGCGGGTTTGATCCCTGGCCTCGCGCAGTGGGTTAAGGATCCGGCGTTGCCGTGAGCTGTGGTGTAGGTCGCAGACACCGCTCAGATCTGGCGTTGCTGTGGCTGCGATGCAGGCCAGCGGCTATAGCTCCAATTGGACCCTTAGCCTGGGAAACTCCATATTCCGCAGGTGGGGCCCTAAAAAGACAAAGAAAAAAAAAAGGATCAGGATGTAGCCTAAAACCTTCCTTAGGGATCTAGCTCCTGTCTAGAATCTGCCCACCAGGATGACACTGGTGGCAAGGATATCAACGAGTGGTTCCAGGCACAGACTCTAAGCTGCCAAGACCCCATCTTTCCTCTCCAGGTTCTGAACCTGTTGCCTCTGCACTCCTGGCTCCGGATCTGAATTTCTGCCCCTCAGCATCTCCGATAGAAACCTTCAGTAGGGACTCTGACGTTCGCCCCTGGGCCCTAAGCCCAGCTAAGCAGACGGTTTAGGGCTGCAAAGCCAGGCCTGCAGGAGATGTGGAAGGAACACTCCAGTAATCTGTTGGGGAAGCAAGGGCTGGCAGAGGGGATCCAGGCTCTGGCCTGGGCTGAGAGGGACCGGGAGGGAAGAAAGGCGTCGGAAGGTGTCATCCTAGTGGAGTGCTTTCATAGGTGCAGGGGAAGGGATAATATCTCAGGCATCTTTGTGGCCTCAGCCTTGGTCCAGCAGACTGTGAACCTGAGTCAAGCCTCAGATGTGTGGGAGGACAATGCGGACGGGATAAGACCCCACTTGGAGGAGGGGCAGGGAGACGCAGGAGCGCAGAGAAGCCGAAAAAGCCGGCTCCGCTCCTCAGTCACTTGACAACTACCTAGTGGTAAGTGCCCACCTCCTGAAAGTGGACTAAGGGACAGAAGGTCTGGGTTCAAATCCTAGCCCGCCACTTGCTGCCTTGGTGACCTTGGACAAGTCACTTGCCCTCGCTGTGCCTCAACTTCCTCACCCATAAAATGCGGATGCTAATGGTACCTACTTCATCGGGTCGTTAGGAGGATTAAGTGAGTGAATGCATGCAGAGCTCCTAGACGTGTGCCTGGCACACAGGAAGCGATGTGAGCTGTACCTGTCGTCACTATAGTGAACCCACAGCCACGGTCCACGAGGAGAGCAGAAACAAAACAAACACGGTACAAACCACCAGCTAAACTCAGCTGCCAGGGCACGCGCTCCTGCTTCTCTCTGCCTCCGTCCCTGCACCGGGATGTCCCTCCCCGCCCTCCGATCTCGTTCTCCCCTACCTCATTCTCACATCTTTGTCTTCTTTGCTCTGGTTTATGCACCTGTTCAAAGCTCTTCAGGTTCTAAAAAATACACCTCTCCTTCCCTTCAAGTAAATGCTCTTCTTTTGCCCCTTCTACAACAAGTTTCTTCTCCTCTGTTTTTTTCCTTTTTGGCCCTGCCTGCAGTCCCGGGATCAAACCCTCACCACAGCAGTGACAATGCCAGATCCTTAACCCATTGCACCACAAGGGAACTCCAATATCTTTTTTTTCTTT
The DNA here is from genome assembly GCA_004024745.2 of Catagonus wagneri. Taxonomy (NCBI): domain Eukaryota; kingdom Metazoa; phylum Chordata; class Mammalia; order Artiodactyla; family Tayassuidae; genus Catagonus; species Catagonus wagneri. Next base: position 3,052,734 of record PVHT020000059.1, read on the forward strand.
TTATGGCCACGCCTGTGGCTAGGGGCTGAATCAGAGCTGCAGCTGCTGGCCTGCACCACAGCCATAGCAACACCAGATCCAAGCCTCATCTGCAACCTATGCCGCAGCCTGTAGCAACGGCAGATCCTTAACCCACTGAGCAAGTCCAGGGATCGAACCCGCATCCTCATGGTTACTAGTCAGGTTCTTTTTTGTGTGTGTGTGTCTTTTTGCCTTTTTTTTTATGTAGAGCCGCACCTGCGGCATATGGAGGTTCCCAGGCTAGGGGTCTAACAGGAGCTGTAGCTGCCGGCCTTCACCACAGCCACAGCAACGCGGGATCCGAGCCGTGTCTGCAACCTACACCACAGCTCACGGCAACGCCAGATCCTTAACCTACTGAGCAAGGCCAGGGACTGAACCCACAACCTCATGGTTCTTAGTCGGATTCGTTAACCACTGAGCCATGAAGGGAACTCCACTAGTCAGGTTCTTAATATGCTGAGCCACAACTGGAATTCCTCCAACACTTCGTCTTCCTTTTTTTTTTTTTTTTTTTTGCTTTTTAGGGCCATACCGCAGCATATGGAAGTTCCCAGGCTAGGGGGTCAAATCAGAGCTGCAGCTGCAGTTGCCGGCCACCGCCACAGCAACATGGGATCTGAGCTGTGTCTGCGACCTACACCACAGCCCACAGCAACTCAGGATCCAAGCCTCATCTGCGAATTACACCCCAGCTCTCAGCAATGCCGGATCCTTAACCCACTGAGAGAGGCCAGGGATGGAACCCACATCCTCAGGGATACTGGTCGGGTTCATTACCACTGAGCCACAACAGGAACTCCCTCCTCCAAAACTTCTTAAAAGAAGTGTCTACACCTATTGAGTGTCCACTTGCCAACCCACACTCCTTCCTCGTCCCCCTACACCCTGTCTTCCACCTGCACTTAAGCACGCTCCCCCCCACCTCCAAAGCCACAGGACCTCTTAAATCCAGTGATAGATTTGTGGTTTTTATCTTATCTGTTTTCTGTATCACTTGACAATATCAATTCCTTTGATCTTCTTACAATCCTTTGTCCCTGATTCCAGAACACCACTGCCCTGCCACTCCTACCACACTCCAGGGAAGGAACTAGTAACACAAAGATCCTCAGACAGTCTCCACAGGAGCTCCTGGCTTTTGGGGGTTTGGTGGGGGAGGTTGCAAAGGAGAGGTTAGGTGTATGGAGTGATTGCACATCAGTAGGTTAGGTTCCACAGTGAGGACCAAAGTGGGTTGGCAGGGTTGGTTCCTTCTGGAGGCTCAGGGGAAAAGCCTTTTGCCTTTTCCAGCTTCTGGAAGTTGCCTACATTCCTTGGCTTGAGGCCCCATATCACTCTTTTTTCCTTTTTTTTGCCACCCCTCAGCTGATGAAGTTCCTGGGCAAGGGATCAGATCCCAGCATCAGTTGTGACCTACGCTGTAGCTGAGGCAATGCCAGATCCTTTAAACCCACTGTGTGTCCTGGCACTGCATAGACGTCTCTGATTCCATTGTGCCACAGTGGGAATTCCACCTGCTTCTTTCCTCGTTACAGCTTCTCTTTTTTTTTTTTTGTCTTTTTGCCTTATCTAGGGCTGCACTTGCGGCATACGGAGGTTCCCAGGCTAGGGGTCTAACAGGAGCTGTAGCCGCCGGCCTTCGCCACAGCCACAGCAACGTGTGATCCGAGCTGCGTCTGTGACCTACACCACCGCTCACAGCAACGCCGGATCCTTAATCCACTGAGCAAGGCCAGGGATCGAACCTGCAACCTCATGGTTCCTAGTCGGATTCATTAACCACTGAGCCACGACGGGAACTCCTTCCCTCTTTTCTATACAAGGTTCCTGGTGTTACATGGGTCCATCCAGATAATCCAGGAAAATCTCATCCAAAAAATCCTTAACATAATCACAGCGGCAAAGCTGGTGTGTCAGGTAACATATTCACAGGTGATTAGGATGTAGACATCTTTGGGGACCATTATTCTTCCTACCACAGATGGGGTTCCCCCTGGAGTAGCCAGAGACCTCTGCAGAGAGAAGACTCTTGGAGCTGAATCTTATGGGTTTAGTTCTTATTTGCCAGAAGGGGGGGGAGGGGAAGAGGGGATATAAATAAAGAAAGTGTGCCTGGCAAGATGCTAAGTGGAGAAAGAAGGACAGCCTGGAGATCTGTAAGTATCTGGCATTGTGAAGCTGAAGAATAGAAAGACGCTACCTTCTCAAGATTAGAGAGGAAAAGTAGAAGCTGGACACTAAAAAAGTTTTGTTTTTAACCATGGTGAGTCTGAAATTTAACTGAAAGGTGTTTACTTGACCAATGCCATTGCTTTAGGTTATGCTATTGTTTTGTTAAAACTATTCTTTAAGTTGACTCCCTTTTCATCCTAAAGAATAATAGCCACAAAATCCCAGGTTTTATATGTTAGTTCTATCTTGTCAGGGTGCATTAAAATGAATGCGTAACTACAAGAATAAAACGTTCTCCCCCATACCCCCAACATTATCCACACACAGGCGGGCATGAGTACGGAACGTTGAGAAATAAAGCCAGAGGCCGTGGAGACCACCTAAAGGGTCTGAGCAGGGAAAGAACACAATTGGGTTCGCCTTGGATCAATATCATTTCCACAGCATGAATCAATCACTTTGGACGGAATGGAAATCAAGTGAAAATCACAGCAAAAAGACCATAAATGAGGATATTCCACAATACTTGAGGGAAGAGGTGAAAAATGAACAGAGACAGGGACCGTGGGGGGGGGACTGGAGGGTATGGACATGAGCAATATTAACGAGGCAGAACTGACTGAAAAAGTGAAGGCTGGAAAGGGAAGGGCTGGGGATAGGGCCAGGGTTCTAGGATGTGCAACGCAGCAGATCATCGCCCATCCGCCAAGATCTTAAACACAGGGGGAGATGATGGGAGGGTAGCAGGTGGAGTTGGAAGGAACAGAATTGCTTTGGTCTGGAACATGCTCCCTTTGAAGTGTCTGTAGAACATTCATGAAAGCACTTGAACGCCTGTGTCTGGAGCATCCTCTAGAGCTACGCTGTCTAGGAGAAAGAGGCTGTGAACTACCTATGTCATTTTATTTTATTTTATTTTATTTTCTCTTTAGGCTGCACTCAAGGCATATGGAAGTTCCCAAGCTAGGGACTGAATCTGACCTGCAGCTGTCAGCCTACACAATAGCCACCGCAACATGGGATCTGAGCTGCGTCTGCGACCTATACCACAGCTTATGGCAATACAGAATCCGTAATCCACTGAGTGAGGCCAGGGATCGAACCTGTGTCCTCATGGATACTAGTTGGATTTGTTACAGCTGAGCCACGGGGGGGAACTCCCCTATGTCATTTTAAATGGTCAAATGGCCACATTAAAAAAAAAAAAAGTAAAAAGAAACAGATGATATTATTAATATACTTTATATAAGCCAACATATCCAAAATATTCTATTTCAAGATGAACCAGAATTTTAAAAAATCATTGAGCTATTTTACACTTTTTTTGTTTTTGTATTTTGTTGCTGTTTTTGGCCACATCCGCAGCATGCAAAAGTTCCCAGATCAGGGAGCAAACCTGAGCCACAGCCATAACCAGAGCCATAGCAGTGACAACTTCGAATCCTAACCCACTGAGCCCTGAGAGAACTCGCTTTTTTTTTTTTTTTTTTTTTGCTTTAAGCCTTCAAAATCCAGTGCATTTCTTTTTTGCAATGAGAGCACATCTCAGTTCAGACATTCCAAGCACTCAAAAGGCACCACGGGGAGTGGAGAGTGGTGAGTGGCTTACCCGATTTCCTGGACAGCACGGCTCTAGGAGCACTGCAGGACGGGCTGATCAGACATTACCGGGGGATGGCAGTAGGGGGACCCGCATCAGATATCGAGGGAGATGCACAGGAGAAAGTTCAGGAAGGAGCCTGACTAAAGTTGGGCCAAGCAAAGAATCTTTGTCACAATTCCACCCATTACACCGGATAGGTATAATCTTGGGAGTGGGACAGGTGAATTTATTTATTTATTTTTAGGGCCGAATACATATGGAGGTTCCCAGGCTAGAGGTCATATCAGAGATGTACCCGCCGGCCTGTGCCACAGCCACGCGGGATCCTTAACCCAGTGAGCGAGGCCAGGGATCGAACCTGTGTCCTCCTGAATGATAGTCAGATTCGTTTCTGCTGAGATACAACGGAACTCCGGTGAATTCATATTTTTAACAAGGTAATGCAACACAGGAGAACCAGGATGCTGGGGAGATGGTTCCCCACAGGCTGGGGCTCTGTTCAGCCCCCTGGGGAAGACTCGTAGGGAGAGAAAGCCGATGGTGGGGTTGGGCACAGAGAGAGGCTTGTGTTTTGGGCCAAGGAAAGAAGGGATGCGAGATCTCGTGGATTATCTGACCCCAAGATTGTAGCCTGGCTCCAGGCTAATCAAGGCATCGCGGCTTAGACCAGAGTCTACAACCTCAGCTCAGGAGAATCTGACTCCAGTTGTTCTGGAATTGCTGTAGAGTCCCAGCCCCAGGGGTTGGGAGAGGAAGGCGCAGGTTCAAGGATGCTTGCCTCCCACATAAAGCAGGGACCAGCCTCCCCAGCGCTCTGTCCAAGGTCTCTTTCATTTTTTTCTTCCTCTACTCTCACATCTGATAATTTCATCCCTTTTGGGGGCTTCAAACCCCATTTACATGCTGATGGTACCCAAATCTGCATCTCAAACGCGGAGCCCACCCCCACCCCAATTGCCAGAGCTCATTTTACCAATGGCCTTCTGCCTAGAATATCTGGCCGGCATCTGAAATTTAACATTTCCAAAGCTGAACTCACCCCAAAGCTTACGGGCCTGTTCAAAGTTCCTGTTTCAGCTAGCAGCCTCACAACTACAAGTCTGGGGGTCATCTCCCGCTTCTTCCTCCAACCACTCACTAGATCACCTGAAATCTCTTCCTTTGTCTGCCTTCCTGCAGCTTCAGTTCGTATATCCTCCAGGCTTGGCTGGTACTGTTCCCTTCTAGAGCTGTGGCCCCATTTTCCTCTCTGGGAGAGGGGCCCCCTCAATGTGGCACACCCCTCTTTCACAAGCTAAACTTGTAAAAAAACAAATCTGACACACTCTGTTGACTACACCAGACTCCTCGGCCTGAAACACGCATTGTCACAGAGGGCCCTTACACACCTCTGTTGAGCCCCTTCCCCCCAGCCCCCTAAATCCTTCTTTCTTTTTCCTTTTTTTTTTGTCTTTTTTGCCTTTTCTAGGGCCACACTCGCGGCACATGGAGGTTCCCAGGCTAGGGGTCTAATCAGAGCTGTAGCTGCTGGTCTACACCACGGCCACAGCAACATGGGATCCGAGCCATGTCTGCAACCTACACCACAGCTCACGGCAACGCCGGATCCTTAACCCACTGAGCAAGGCCAGGGATCGAACCTGCAACCTCATGGTTCCTAGTCGGATTCGTTAACCACTGAGCCACGACGGGAACTCCCCAAATCCTTCTTTCTAGTTGTGATATTTTTTTGCCAAAAAATGAACAAACATACAATACCAAAACGCTGCGGAATCGATTTTAAAGGGGAGGAGATGAGAGGAATTAAGATACCTGCAGTCTCCTTCCCCCACTCTGGAGGTCTAGAGTGTTGGCTGGGGTTTCCCCAAGGCAAATCTAGGTTTGTCAAGCACAGGGTTGCCACTCTTACAAAAGTCCAAAGCATGACATACACACTCCAGGCTACTCTGTTTTTTTCCTATCTTACTGTAGGGGTACACAAAAAGGACAGAGAAAGAGGAGCCTGCATCAACCCAATCTTCTAGGCTGCATCACGACTGAATCCTCACCTAGATCAAAACCTTGGGGAACTGTTAAGCAAAAATTTTAAGAATGAGAAGGGCATCTACGTAGCCTGCCAACCTGCCAACATAACCTAAAGCACCTTTCGGCTAAAAAACACTTCTGTGCCCACACAGATTCGGAAAATGATGAATACCTACAAAAAGTTTGGTTGGCATTCCTCCCCACCCCTCTGTTTTAAGGGAAGCCCTACAAGACGTCGTAGGAAAGCACTTTGCTTATTTTATTCAGCAAATCATAAGAAAGTTGAAAACCTGAAAAAAGTAATTTTCCAAGCTGAAGCGTTCCTATGAGTGTGAATTCAAACACATCCAATATGAGGCTGCCATGTTTACTTGGCCCTGCGGAGGGCAAACAATGTAACCGAGGAACCTTAAGCTGACTTCCTACCAAGAATATGGAAACTTTGCAGGACGTGTGCGTGTTCACTAAGGCTCACGTTAACTCCCAAGCCAGGGTGAACAATAGAAGGGAGACGATGGAAGTCGTTATTAACCAAATGCGCCGTCTGAGTTTCGAAGTTCATCACAGCAGAGGGGGCCTTCCCTCTGCTCCTACTCTATTTGCAAGTTGTTTCCATGATCATTGTCTGGCGGTGGGAAAGGACACGCTCGGGGAACAGGTACAGCGTCTGGCAGAAGGCAGAGCGGTAGAGCTCGCCAGGTTTGGGGAAACATTCCCGGCCTTTTCAGCGGGTCAAGGAAAAGGAGGTGGCCCGGGAGCCAAAGGCTGCTGCCAATGCAACTCGCAACTTTTGAAATCAACCCTTTTCGCATCATGCAACGGATGCCACCGCTCCTCGGGTTTGCAACCCCCCACCCTTCCCCCGAGACCAATCATTGCCGCGCTCGGGCCTGCACATCGCCCCCGCCCCCTTCCCGGGCCGCACGCAGCCACCGAGCCGCTCAGGCCGCGGCTCACCGCCTCTTAAAGGGAGGGAGCCGGCCCTTAAAGGCCCCTCGCTCGCGGCGCACGGCGGAGCGCGGCGGCCCCGTTCCCGGCAGGGGCCCGCCGAGCCAGGCCGAGCCCCCGCGGCGCCCAAGCGCGGCCCAAGGTCCTCCCGCCCTCCGCCGCCTCGAGCGGCCTTTTTATTCAGGCGACGCTTAAGGGCGCCCGGCCGCGCCCGGTGCATTGTGGGAGCGGCGGAGTCCCGTTCGCGGGAGGAGGCGGAGGGCGCAAAGAGAACCGGTAAGCGCCTGGCTCGGGGAGGGGGGGCGAGACACCAAGCTTAAAGGGGAATATTCGTCCGCAGGCCCAGGGCGGCCGTGCGGATCCCCCCGCGGGCGGCCCGGGCGCGCCGGGAGTCGTGCACGGCCGGCGCTCTGCAGCGCTGCCTGGAGAGGGGCCGAGCCAGGGTTTGGTGGGGCCGCTTTAAAAAAGAAGCACCGCCCGCGCCGCCGCCGCCGCCGCGCGGGGCCGGGGAAGGAGGGAGGGAGGAGAGGGCGGGGGAGGAGTGGAGGGGGAGGGCGGCGGCGGCGACGCAGGGGTTAATTTTTTCGCCCGCCGACATTTTTGTGCGGCGGCGGCGGCCCGCGCTCACGGCGGGAGAGCCCAACCCGGTCTCCCGGGCGCGGCGCGCGGCGCCTCCGGGCCCTCCCCGCCCCCACCCCCGCCCGCGGGGGCCGCCTGAACCCGGGCGCCCGGACCTGGCCTGTCCGTGAGCCGGGGGACCCGCAGCGGCCGGTGGGCTGTGCGCGCCTCGCGCCCTCCCCGCGGCCTGGGCCGCACGGTTCCTGTCGCAGCCAGCGGGACAGAGAGCGGGCGGGCGGGCATGGCCCCGCCGGCCGTCCCGCTCCGTCTCCGCCCGGCTTCGCCGCACAAAGAGCCCGGGTCCGGGTTGCCTTTAAAGGCGGCAGTCGGGGATTTAAGGTGTCCCCGCGTGCTGCATTCCGCGCTCCGGCCGCCGCCTCGACGCGTGCTTCCCCGAGGGCGACTGGCCCCTGCGCCCACCTCGCCGCGTCTCCCCCATTGCTTATTTCCTGGGTTTAGGGACCTGGGGGGAGGTAGGTACCGGGCCGCTGCTGCCCCCTCTCCCGCCCCACTTACCCCAGCTCTGCGGCCTGCTTGGCGCCCTCGTTTGAAAAAACTTAAACGTGGCCGAGAAGGAAAGGGTTAACCGTCGTCTTTAAATATTCATATCATTGTTTTAAAGGTGTAAACTGGCGATTTTAGGGTCCGGGTCGACTGTTTATTATGCAGAGCTCCCCCACCATTAATTACTCATTTTCCCAAGTCACCCCCCTCGTCTCATCCCCTCCAAAAAATGTAGTTTATTTTTTTAGGGGTTGGATGTAAGTCACTTGTTCCATTTGGAATTTTAAAACTCATGAGTCCCTTCTGGGCTGAAGGTGTTTTAAACTTCTCCTTAAAAATCTGGGAAGTTAGTCCTCCAAATTCTCCTCCCCGCCTTTTTTTTTTTTTTTTTTTTGTGGATGGGCAGTGAAGGTAGGAAAATAACTGGATGCCTCGTGAGTTGGATTTTTTTTTCCTGGTAGGAATGAGGCAGTGTTAAATGTGAGTCTTTTGGTGAGGAAAGGGCTGTTGTTTTTGTTCCGAATCCTCTCAAGTCAAAGTGTGGACTTCTGCTGACTCTAAAATGGCTTCAAAATTCTCATCTTGGTAACTTGCTTAGCTCTCTGGGCGCTCTCCTTTTGTACAGGTGGTTTTCTTGGAAAGGTTTACTCCTCTACAGTTGTAGGTTTCAAACCGAAATCATTGCTTACCCCAAACATGGTCTTGTAAGGACGGTTTGGATTACTGCCCAAACTCGGGCTTTGTGAGATTTATTTTAAATGAGCGATGTGCTTCCCAGGGGATTAAAACTATAAATGGAAATTAGGTTCTTAATTATAAATTTTAAAGGGAAAACTGACCCTAAAACTTGGAGTATCTGTAACTATGTGCAATAAATATCAGTCTGGAAGGTTGTAGACCCTGGGAGCCCATGGAAGGTTTTCATTTAGCCCCAAAGTCTTTTTAACAGAAAGATTTGTTCCAGAAACTTCAATGGCACCAAATTGCATAGATGGTAGTAATTTAGTAGAGTTTATCACTTTCGGTCTGCGATGAAACAGTAATGAGCATATTTTGTCAATGATGTGTGTGTACTAGTTTGTTGGGCGGGATGTTTGCTTTCTAGGAAATAGCACTGCATTGAAACATCAGAGAAGTTTCTACTGCACTCTTGCAGAAAATGAGCCTTGCTATGTTAAAGAGCCATTCCAGTCTTCAAGTTGTGTGTAGTGAGGCTTCCTATTAGTTTCAGATCGTGTTGTGTACTTCTGACTCAGAGTGAAAGCCTATTTTTCTAAAATTGAATATAGCATCCTAAAGAATTTCATCCAACGCATATCCATCAACGTCCTTTTCCTCTAACGTGTCTGTCAGGCACCTTATTTTTCTATATAAGAGCAAAAAGTTTTTCAGAAAAGTCACCTTAGCCAGGGTGACTAAAGTGCTTCCTGGTTGACAGGTGAAGTGACTGTTTTTCACGTAATGCAGCTAGAAGAACCTTTTTTTTGTTCAAGATGGCACTGTGTTCTGTCAGCCAGCTGGCTCAGGGTTCCATCTTGCTTGCTACCCCTCAAAGCCACAATTAAAACAGCACAAACATCAGAGCTTCCGTAGAACACGTCTCTCACGGTACTTTTTAAAATGACTTAGGCATCACTGTGACAAACTACTGTAGCCCCAGATCTCTTTCTCCGCAGTCCCGGTGATTTCAGCCCTTTTCATGTTTACATTTCATTGTCTTGGGTTTGCTTGATTCTTGGTGAGTACTGCAGAGAACTCTTTTAATGGTGTCTTTGTGTTTCGGTGCTACCCAGGTGGATCTGTAAAGAAACCAGTCGCCTAGGAGAGAGAGGGGAAGAGCCCAGCTGCCAGGTGTGTGCGCCCAAGAACCATGTCTGCACGGGAGTCCTTTAACCCAGAAAGTTATGAATTGGACAAGAGCTTCCGGTTAACCAGATTCACTGAACTGAAGGGCACCGGCTGCAAAGTGCCTCAAGATGTCCTGCAGAAATTGCTGGAATCCTTACAGGAGAACCACTTCCAAGAAGATGAGCAGTTTCTTGGAGCAGTTATGCCAAGGCTTGGTATGTGAACCACTCTTTCATACTTCCCGGAGTAGAGCATCCTGGCTGCAGTGTAGTCAATGAGTCAAAAACTAGAAATCTCCCCCCCCTGCCCCGAGCTGTAGCGGCCTGTCTGTGCTACAGCCACAGCAGTGCGGGATCTGAGCTATGTATTCAGCCTACACCACAGTTCATGGCAACACTGGCTCCTGAACCCACTGAGCGAGGCCAGGGATCCAACCTGCATCCTCGTGGATCCTAGTCGGGTTCATTAACCACTGAGCCACGAAGGGATTTCTGGGTACTCTTTTCTTTCCTTATGTAAAAAAGCAGAGTTCCTTTGGGCGAGAGAGAGGAAAACTCACACCCTGCACTCTTGGGGCCCATGGGGCTCCCAGGAGCTCAATTTGAAAACTGTCCTCATCCAGCTAATACGTGAGCATGGAGAAATACCACGTGAATGAGGTGGAGTTGATGTCAGCTTACTTGTCAAGAAGTGAGAATATACTGAGAAAGATCTCAGATAACTTCATCCAGAAAAATGAGCTATTGAATGGGCAAAATCAAGTGCAGTCAAAAGCTCCTGGATCAAGTAATAAACCCCCCGTGTAACTAACTCCACCCATGACTCACGGAGCACCTGGGCATTTGCTCCTTCCAGCAGCCCTGTGGCGCTCAGGAAGGTTGGGGTCAGGATCTGGAATCCACATCTTCCGATTCCTCTGCCCACCATGCTGCTTGTCACCTGGTTTCTAAGTCCAGACTATCTGTGGGGAGAGGAGCTGCGTTGGCTGTAACTCAGCAGTGGCAAAAGGGGACAGGTGTTGACAGCAAGGGGACAGGTAGGAGAAAGAGGTATAAGAACTCAGTGGTGAAGTAGTCTGGTCACAGATGGCTTTGGAGAAATAAATGAGAGCTGTGACCCTGTCCTAGAAGAGTGCCCCCCCCCACAAAGTGTGCACTCACGGGGGACCCTAGGAATGGACAAACCCCAGCTTACCAGCAATTGGTTGCTGAAGGGCGCATCATAAAACCTTGTACATCAAGAAGTAAGGTACCCTTTTTTTTTTTTTTTTGGTTTTTAGGGCCAGACTTGCGGCATACGGAATATGGAGGTTCCCAGGCTAGGGGTCCAATTGGAGCTGTAGCCGCTGGCCTATGCCACAGCCACATGGGATCTGAGCCGCATCTGTAACCTGCACCACTGCTCACGGCATCACCGGATGCTTAACCCACTGAACAAGGCCAGGGATTGAACCCTCAGCTTCATGGTTCCTAGTTGGATTCGTTTCCACTGCGCCATGATGGGAACTCTGAAGTAGGGTATCTTGATGGCCAGGACTTTGCTTTGGAATCAGATCTAGGTTCATCTCTTGACATAGTCGCTTACTAGTTACTAATGTAACTCTGTGCAGGTTCTTAACCCTCCTGAGCCTCAGTTTGCCCGTCTGTAAAATGGGATGACAATACACGCTGTTTGCAACTGTGATGAGTACCAGAAATCATCTATGTATATATATATATACACACACTGTGCATTTCTGTACCCGGGTACATAATACGTGTGCATGTATGCAGTGTATACCTGTGTGTATGTATGTATACACACAAGTCTAGGCTTTTTAAAAAATATTTTCTAAAAGAATGTTGTATTTCCTAGATTTTAAGGATGAACCTTAACAGTTACTAAATATACGCATTTATTAGATGTATTCTAACTAAAATAAATGTTAGATAAGTAGTTTTAGAACTTGGTACTTGTAGTCTGATAATACTTAAAAAGAGCTATCCATATTGATGCTGTTATCATTGGGGTTGCAAATAATTTGGGGTTTTGTTTGGTTGGTTTGGGGTTTTTTTGGGGGGGGGGGTTGCCACCCTCGTGGCATGCCCAAATTCCCAGGCCAGGGATCAGACACAAGCCACTGCAGCGACAATGCTGGATCCTTAATCTGCTGAGCCACTGGGAACTCCAAGAAACATTTAAAGCTAACTGTCAGCAACTCTTTTTAGTGTCTCTTTCAGTAATACTGTAGTTGAGAAGAAAACAGTAATTTCTTTTCCAAAGTGAATGGTAATATACTTGGAATAACCAGTTGTTGGAATTATCAGTTTAGGGAAAATCATTGTGATTTAAATGTGGTTGTTGGCCTATTTCCACGTGAGTGCTGCAGAACACTGTTAGATGTTTCCAGACACGTGCACCCTTGAGTTCCATTGTCACAAATTTGTGGGGCTTGCCATTCTCAAGCTGCATTCTCCATTCCCTCACTGAGCCTTCCACCAAGAGTGACTACCTTGCCTGTACGGTGTAGTAATAGAAATCAGTCTGCTTCACAGGGTCTGATCTTTATTAAACTTGATTGCATTTTTGTGTTAGTAGTAGTGCTTCATTTAGCTCACCCTTGGGAGCCAGTCTGCATTTGTAGTGTGTGTGTTATGGGTGACTTTTTAAAGAAGCGTAGCCTGCAGTAGTCAGTCTTGACTGTTCCTCAGCTGATTTCAGGAAAAGAGAATTTTTATCTAATTTCCCCATCAGTTTTCTGTATTTTTCTATATGTTTAGAAACAATTTCTAATTAGATGAAATAAGTCTCATAGACTTATTAAGCAAACTTGTCTTTCCATGCTTATTAGTTAGTAGAGGTGACAAGTTTTTCTTTCTCTCTCTTTTTAAATATCTCTGTATTTACTTATTTATTTTTAGGGCTGCACCCGCGGCATATGGAGGTTCCCAGGCTGGGGGTTGAATTGGAGCTGCAGCTGCTGGCCTACACCGTAGCTACAGCCATGCCAGATCCGAGCCACATCTGCAACCTACATCACAGCTCACTGCCACGCCAGATCCTTAACCTACTGAGCGGGGCCAGGGCTCGTCCTCATGGGTACTGGTCGAGTTCATTACTGCTGAGCCACAATGGGAACTCCAAGGTGACAAGTTTTTCATGAATGGAATACATGGAGTTTTAAGTTTTCTTAAAATGCTTTGGGAATATTTTAAGATAACAGATCACATGAGTGCCACAGTCACAGTGTTTATGTACATGCTTTGTCCTTCTTCCTCTTTTTTAAATTTTCTTTTGAGAAGCACTTGTTAAAATTTAGTGAATTTCCTACCATGTGCTTTTAAGCTACCAGGACACAGGCCCCACCCACGCCCTCTGCTGAAAAATTTGGCCTTCGCGATGGCGGACTGCTCTGGGAGCTTTCCCTTCCCCAGAACTTTGTAGTAGCCCGATTGCACCACATCAGTGATAGGATCAGCTCCAGTCTTGTTCTTTGCAGCATTTACCCATGTCTGCTCACTGACCAAGGTCCACGGTTTATCGAGGTTCACACTTGGGCAGAAGCTCTGGTTCCTGTTTAAGTGGTAATGCCTCATACCGACTTTCCCAAGTATCCCAGGTGATACTTGTCAAAGTTGATCCTGTGGCAATGCACGCCACCAGCATTTCCCCGGACTCCTGGTGCTTCCGGTGTTTGTGCCAATGTGGCTGTGGTTCACGAGGCCCTGAAGTTTCCAGGTCTGCCCTGGTCTGGATGGCATGTCAGCAGCTGCCATGAAAAAGTTTATTGGTCTTTTTTTTTTTTTTTTTTTACAAAAATGTAGAATAATAGCCTTTTCTTTGTATAAAATCTTTTACAGATTTTCTGTTGGAAAAACAGAATGATGCCTCTTATGTAACAATGGGACTTCTAGCTTTGGTGCAAGGGATCGGTGGTGTCTCTGCAGTGCCAGGATGCAGGTTAAGTCCCCAGCTGGTACAGTGGGTTCAGGGATCCAGTGTTGTCACAACTGCAACTCAGATCTGATCCCTGGCCCAAGAACTCCATATGCCACAGGGCAGCCAAAAAAGGAAAAGGAAAAAAAAAAGTAATTACGGATAAGACAACCCCAGTTCCATTTGTGCTCTTCTCATCTTTAAAGAAATTCTGTATGTGCCAGTCACATGATACAGTAATACAAAGGAAAATTTCTGTTCAAGGGCATCATTAAAGTCTAAAAATTGTACGATGTTGAAGTTGAGTCTTCATGACTAACAAATTGTGTTCTCATTTTCTATCTTGAGCTAGTTTTGTTTCACGTTTATTTCAGTTATGCTTCTTGATAGGAAACACATTGTTTTGTTGGCAGTGAGCAGTGTTCCATAAGTGTCTCGTACAAAACCCTTCCCTTGCAGAGCACTGGAGGTACAGAAGGGCAGGGCCCTTCCTGTTGACTTTGGATGATGATGACTTCCATCTTTGCAGGCATCGGGATGGATACCTGTGTCATTCCTCTGAGGCACGGCGGTCTTTCCTTGGTTCAGACCACAGACTACATTTATCCCATCGTCGATGACCCTTACATGATGGTAAGTTTGACCCAATGTGTTTCCACATCTGGAACTGCTCATGAGTTTGGTTTGGGGTGGTGGCTGGGGCTTTGCATATGCGTGTGTGGGTTTTTTCTTTTGTTCCATCCAAATTGTTCTCATTCCCCCTTGCCCTGACTCCCGCCGCTGGGGCTCTGATGTGATCTGTCCCTTGCGCCCACTTGGTACCGAGCATAGGGCGGTGTAGGCAGACGTGGGGCTTCCCTCTGCTGCTTTCTAGCTGCGTACGTGTCTGGGCCAAAACCTGTGGTCTCTTAAGCATGTCTATTGACTGAAATGTTTGTAGTTTTCTTCATTTCCTTGTGCTTTTCTTTCTCTGACGTTTGTAAACTCAACTCTTCTGTGTCTCGCCATCCTCTATGTAGGGCTGATCTTAGGTGTCTCTGTCCAGAAATGAAGAGCTTAGCATCTCATAACAGTTAGACTCGACCGTTTACTCTGAGTCTGGTCAGGCCCTCACCGTGTTCCACTTTATGAGACGTATGCGCCTATCTGCTGACGTGCTCTGCCTAGACACACCCACCCGCTCATCGCAGGGGTGCTGCCAGCAGCCCCTCCATTCACCCGGCTTGACCTTCCACCCTGCTAGCATCCTCCTGTGAGGGCAGCAGAGACCCTTCCCTGTGCTGTGGGCACTGGGAAGAGCCCCACACGCGGGGACGGAGGCTGGGGGCTAGTTACACGCAGGGACGGAATGCTCACCTCTTGGGTGCCTGTGACCAGCACACAGGCTCGCAGCTCTCCTCTCCTGGAGCAAGCGCTCTGAGGGCCTGAGCACACCCTGCCCTAGGGGTGTCACACCCGACCAGCAGCCAGGGTGTCTAGAACCAGCATTCGTCCTTTACCAGCAACTCCTAAAAGTACCCGAGAGCTCAGAACAGAAGGGGCAGCAGATCACTGCAGCCTGAACCTGTGGTTGGCACGCCCCCAGCTGCCAGCCCCACAGCCTGATTTACCTCAAGAATGAGTCACAGAAGGCCATCCAGCCCCTGTCCACCTGCCGGGAAGTCGGAAGAAAACATCAGCAAGCAGCGAGGCTGCCACCGGCAGTGACAGTAATTTGGAGTTTGATAACCCTATAGCAGAAGAAAATTTTGTCATTTTCTCCTTTACTGTCTAGACAAAGGCACCTTTAAACATTTTTTAAAATCTTCATTGGCAATAAGAAAAACCTTTATTACCACATTTCTATTTAATCTGTTTCAAAGTTCATCAAACCATATAGTTTACTGGGAAATGTTTCTCTTTTTCTATAGAAAACATTCTGACTTCAGGCTTAGCTGGTGTTCTTTTCTTCTATTTTTCTGATTCTCAAACAAGGTGATTTTCCTTGTTTATCTTATAGAGAGAGCCTTGAAAAGAAGCTCCAAAAATTTCTCCATCCAAGTGTATAAAACCCATCTTCACTATGAGCAATAAAGTTGACATTTTTTAAGGATTTATTCAGGATGAGTGGCTGCTTCCACTTTTTCTTTTAGTTAGGACAGTTTTCCGAGTTTTTCACTCTGTAAACCATCCGCTCCAGTGTCACTGTTTCCCCTGACGTCACGCCGCTCCCTGCTCCACATCTAACTAAATTGCAGGCTTCTCCCTGGACTTTAGAGTAGAAAGAGCACGAACATTAATCTGTAGGAGGAAGGAGAGGTGGTAACGGGCAAGTCTGAGGGTGGTCCTCTGATCCAGGACAGGCAGCAAGTCTTTGAATCACAGAAACTGAGGACCCGTCCCTGGAAAGTCCCCAGGTCCTGGGTCCTGCGCCGCACGTGTAAAGTCCCCTGTCATTCCCGTTCACCTCTCCACTGTCTGTCTTCCAGGGCAGGATAGCCTGTGCCAATGTCCTCAGTGACCTCTACGCCATGGGGGTCACAGAATGTGACAATATGCTGATGCTCCTTGGAATCAGTAATAAAATGACTGACAGGGTAAGTAGGAGATGGTCCTATCGCTTGTCCTCCTTTCCTGGCTGTGAAACGAGGAACCCAGGCTGTCCACATACCATCCGCTCTCACTTTGGGTCAGTTTCGGTGAATTAAAGTAGTCTGGCCTCTTCCTGCTTCCATTCCCGCCACCTGCTTCCCTGTCTGTCCTGGGCAGGCTGAAGCCCAGACTTTGCATGCTTCTGTCTTAGTGAAGCTTAGAGCGCAGTAATAGCGCTCTGCCTGGCCTTACGGCCAGGCGCTCTCCTCTTTGGCCACAGGTGGGCTGGTGATGCACAGTGGTGGGTTGGGGGTCCTTTGTGTTCACCTCACCCACAGCATCTCTGGCCTCACTTCCTGTACCTGTTCTTTGACCCAGAGATGAATTCCTGTTAAGGCTGTTTTGATAGATAATTGGTTTCATTCCCCCAAAGCTTGCCCTGTGCGTAGAATTGAGCATTCTGCCCCCACCTTGTGCTCTTGGGCCATTGCTTATACACAGCCATCCCAGGGCAGGTGTGTGGGTTCCTGTTACGCTAGTTTCTAGACAGACGGTTTAGAGAGCTGACTCCAATACAGCGCAGTCCGGGGCTGGATTCCCCTGTTTGCTTCTCTGTTGTCTGAGCTTCACGCACATTGTACCTTAGAACTGCTTCCAGCTTCTGATAAAAAGGCTACAATGTGAATTATGCCCTACCCCTTTCAGTTACTCCCCGCCCCTTCTGTAAACGCTCAGGACTTCCTCGAAGGCTTTTATGGTCTTTGTAGAACTACAAGTGTAGACTCTCTTCTGGGTTTTGAACTGAATTATGTGATTTTTAATTTGTGTCCTTTTAAACCCTAGGAAAGGGATAAAGTGATGCCCCTAATTATACAGGGTTTCAAAGACGCAGCAGAGGAGGCAGGAACGTCGGTAACAGGCGGCCAAACAGTGCTAAACCCATGGATTGTTTTAGGAGGTGTGGCTACAACTGTCTGCCAGCCCAATGAATTTATCATGTAAGTTGATTTTTGTTTCATGCCCCCTGGCCTAGCTCTTTTTTAAAAATAGATTTGAGATATTAATTCACATACTGTACCATGCAATTCACTTAAAATATTTATAAAGTATAAATTCAGTGGTCTTTGGCATTTTCACAGAGTTATGCAACCATCACCAGAGTCAACTTGAGAACACTTATGGTCTTACGGTCTTTTTAGTAAGAAACCCCATTCCCCCTTAGCTGTCACACGCCACCCCCATCCCAGCTTTTTTGCCTTCATAGAATATTAGCATAATCTTTTTAAGGTTCATCCATTTTGTAGCATGTATCAGTACTTTGTTCCTTTTCCTTTTTTTCTTTTTTTTGTGTTTTTGCCTTATCTAGGGCCGCACGCGTGGCATATGGAGGTTCCCAGGCTAGGGGTCTAACAGGAGCTGTAGCTGCTGACCTTCGCCACAGCCACAGCAACGTGGGATCCAAGCCACGTCTGCAACCTACACAACAGCTCACGGCAACGCAGGATCCTTAACCCACTGAGCAGGGCCAGGGATCGAACCCGCAACCTCATGGTTCCTAGTCGGATTCGTTAACCACTGAGCCACGACGGGAACTCCACTTTGTTCCTTTTTATGGCTGAGTAACACTCCATTGTATGCACGGACCAGCTTGCTCATCCATTCATAGGTCATGGACCATTGGGTTATTTCTACCTAGTGTGAATGATGCTGCTGTAAACATTCATGTGCAAGTTTTTTCATTCAGTTCCCTGGGGTGAATGCCTAAGAATTACTGGGTCATGTGGTAACTGGTTAGCTTGAGGATGGTGCTGTTTTCTAAAGCATCTGCACTGTTTTACATGCCCCATGGCCATGGATGCAGGCTGTAAGGTCACCATATACACATTGCACTGTTTGATAATAGCTGTCTTAGTGGATATGAAGTGATACCTCACTGGGTTTTGATTTGAGTTTCTCTCGTGGCTGATGCTATGAGCATCTTTTTATGTGCCTTCTGATCATTTCCAGATCTTTGGAGAAGTTTCTCTCTTAACACAAGTTGTCACTTTTCACGTTTAATGTCTTGTTAAAAGCCACCTATGCTAAGCATGCTCTGAAGGAAGTGCAAGGTCCACGTGTTGATCTGGTTTTGTGAATAAGCGCTGTGCTCATGTGGCTGAGGGTTCCGGGGTGGGAAAGGCCCTGCAGTGCAGAGTCCGTGCATGTTGTTGACAAAGAATACAACACCTGTGCAGGTGATTATGTTTTGTAAAAGACTGCACATAAACTTAAAGAATAACCCACCAATTTTATCACACTTAACTTGCTGATATGAATTTGTAGGTTACACATAACCAGTGACACATAAAAGCATATCAGCTCTAAGGTACAGCTGAGCAGAACTGAAAGACATTTATTTATGTCTTAAGATCTGGTTTTGGAAAAATGAGTTTCTGGTGTATTGTCCCAGAATTAATACTTTTTGAAGCTAATAGAGGATATAGATATTATAGGATGAGTTGGGGAGCTAGTTGCTAGTTTATTTTCTTTTTATGGCTGCACCTGCAGCATTTGGCAGTTCCCAGGCTGGGGGTCAAATTGGAGCTGCAGCTGCAGGCCTGTGCAACAGCCACAAAAATGGGTCCTTAGCCCACTGACCAAGGCTGGGGATGGAATCTGCCTCCCCACAGAGACAACGTTGGGTCCGTAACCCGCTGAGCCACAACAGAAACTCCTAGTGGTTGATTTTTAAGTCAGTGCCTCTGGCTTTTCAGTTGACTGAGATGAGTGTTTGAGTTGTTCAATATAAGGGGACAGGACAACTGTGTGGATAATTCCTGGAACTTGAATAAGAAAAACTGAGTGTTAGCCCTGTGGCCTGGTTGTGAGGTTAGAGGTGAGGCAGGAGTTTTGCTGGGGACAGGGGAAGGTCAGGGAGCAGTCTTTCTGTTTTTAGGGCTGTCTTTTTTAGCTTTCAGACAGCTTTTTCTGTCTTTAAGACAGGGACCAACCAGGGACACTGTGTACCAAGTAGGAAATAGTGGTCTCAACTCTGAGTTTGAAGCATTGATGCTTAAGTCATCAAAACATGAGATGTTCAGGAGTTCCTTTCGTGGCTCAGTGGTTAACAAATCCGACTAAGAACCATGAGGTTGCGGGTTTGATTCCTGGCCTTGCTCAGTGGGTTAAGGATCCGGCGTTGCCGTGAGCTGTAGTGAAGGTTGCAGACACGGCTCGGATCCCGCGTTGCTGTGGCTGTGGCGAAGGCCGGCGGCTACAGCTCCTGTTAGACCCCTAGCCTGGGAACCTCCATATGCCGCGGGTGCGGCTCTACATAAAGGCAAAAAGACAAAAAAAAAAAAAAAAAAAAAAAAAAAACATGAGATGTTCAGATTTGAGCCAAATCCCACCTGAGTCTCAACCGTATAACTGATCATAAAAGAACAACAATCTTTGTTTCAGAGCCCCTTGTTGCCTCAGAGCCGTGGTGGGTCTGTGTTGAAAAGCACACCAGAGCATGACTGAATCCGGGCCCAGTGAGGCCATGGAAGGCCGAGTGATTTGTTTTGGGGGGTGGGAGGAAGTAGTAAATAATTGGCCTAAGTTTTGGAGCCTGTGTGGCCTCTTCACTTTTCTCATGCCGTTTTGTTCTGCAGTCATCTCAGTAGCAAACAGCAAAGCTCTAACACAGCAGTCATTGGCTTAAACTTAAGTAGCTGGCTTAACATGTGGTTTTAGCAGCCTTTTCTTTTGTTCAACTGGTGATGAACTCATCTCCTTGGTTAATTTGATGAGAACCTGCCTTGCTCTCTTCTTCAGGCCAGATAACGCAGTGCCAGGGGACGTGCTCGTGCTGACAAAGCCCTTGGGGACGCAAGTGGCCGTGGCTGTGCACCAGTGGCTGGACATTGTGAGTGATGCACACCTCCTCATGTCAGCAGGGTGTCTTCTGAAAGGAGCCCTCTAGTTGTGGTGTCAGTCTGGTCCTTATAGAAATCCCAGGAATTGTCCCTGTTCTTTGATAGAATCCAGGTTTCCTGTATTGAATGCTTAAAGTGGGCAAGCCTCTGCTTGGGCTTCAGAGATCCTCCATAAAGCAAATTTGGGGGACAGTGAGTTGGGTTTATCTGTTTACTTTGGTGCAGAGATTGCTGTATCTTTCACATCCTAAACATCACTAAAAAACAGCATGGAGAAGAATGTGTGCTGAGTTTGCTATCTGGGGTATAGATAAGGCCACGCTGTTTTTTGTTTGGCTCCTCCCTGCCAGCATGCAGAAGTTCCTGGACCAGGGATTGAACCTGAGCCACAGCAGTGACAGTGATGGACCCCTAACCCACTGAGCCATCAGGGAATTCCCAAGGCCAAGCTTATTGACAATTTAAATTATTTTTATTATTACTATCTTTTTCTCTTTTTAGGGCCACACCCACAGCATATGGAGGTTCCCAGGCTAGGGGTCAAATCAGAGCTGTAGTCACTGGCCTACACCACAGCCACAGCAACACCAGATCCAAGCTGTGTTTTCGACCTAGACCATGGTAACACCGGATCCTTCACCCACTGAATGGGGCCAGGGATTGAACCCATGTCTTCATGGATACTAGTCAGATTCCTTACTGCTGAGCCACAATAGGGAACTAGTAAATTACTTTATTTTAGTCGTCAGATTTTTGGTCATTTCTGTTTGGTTGTTTGTCTTTTCCTTCCTTCATTCCTTCCTTTCCTTCCCTCCCCTGCAGCATATGGAAGTTCCCCAGCCAGGGATCAAATCTGACCCACAGATGGACCCTTAACTGGACTCTTAATTTGCTGAACCACAGCAGGAACTCTTGTTTTGTCTTTTTAAGCTAATTAGTAACTCAACATTTTGATAAATAATTATCTTGTGCAGAGAGCATCCAAATATGAAGATATTTATCCTGAGTCATGAATTTTCCACTGAGCGATTATCGGTATTTTTTTTTCCCCCTGCTTTTTAGGGCTGCATCCGTAGCATATGGAAGTTCCTAGACCTAAGGGTCAAATCAGAGCCATAGCTCCCAGCCTATACCGTAGCCACACCAACTTGGAATCTGAGCCACATCTGTGACCAACACCACAGCTCACGGCAACACCCGATCCTTAACCCACTGAGTGAGGCCAGGGATCTAACCCACATCTTATGGATACTAGTTGGGCTCATTACTGCTGAGCCACAACCGGAACTTCCTAACCAGTCATTCTTCATTTAAGACTTTTTTCACTGACATAACTCAAAAATTAATATAATTGTGATATATTCCCACATATATCCATGCTTTTAATTTTTACAACTGTCATCTGAAACCACCAGTCCTGAGAACCAGTTGAAGAACCAGTTTGTTATTCATCAACCAGATATATCTAGCTTGACGTAACAGAGAAGAGTCTCTGAGGAGGCCGGCCACATTCCTTATTACTCTGCCCTTCAAATCCAGTGATGATGGGAAGGTTTCCCGTGAGGTGTGTTCCCCTCTGAGATCACAGGGCAGTAATCCAGAGCTGCCGTCCGATACGACTGCCCGGGCCTGAGCAATTCATAAAGCAAGGGAGCCAGAAGCGGGTGCAGTAAAGGGCGTCCAAGGTGAGGGGCTTTGGGGTCCTTCTGTTCACCCCACCCCCAACTCGATACTGCCTTTGCTGTTTTACCAGTTTGTTTAAAATGGTCAGAATTGAAAAAAGCAAGTTTCAAAGACTAAGTAACAGCACAATGCCCTCTTAAGGTTGGAAGCAACCAGAGTATTGTTTGGGCACGTATATGGAAAAGGATACTATTTTTTGAAAGGCAGGGAAATGACAAGTCTGAAGTTCCGAATGGTTGTCACCTCTAGGGGCGGGATAACAGGGTCACAGAGATAGTCTTCAGTTACCGCGCTGGGCAGTAGATTGGGTGTATTACTAAAACGTGAGTAAATACACGAATCCTCGCCGGTAATGAACAGTGATGACTGTAGTCATGCACTCAGCACCGTGATGCCAGAGCCTTGAAAACCAGAGTGAGGGAAAGGGGGGAAGACAGTCTTTCACAGGAGGTCCTGTGTTGTTACCCACGGCTAACTGCCGCAGTTGACCTTGTTTCCCATTCATTTGCCCACCACGAGGACTTGCCCCCAGAGTGAGTATAATTCCATGCAAAACAAAACCCATCAGCTTAATCAGGGAGATGGAGAGGAGAACCTGAGGCCATTCAAAACCATGGTAGTGTGGCTGAGGCCCTGGTGCAGAGGAGAGCTTGAGGCCAGTGTTAGCATGGCTGTCTGTCCTGCTGGTTTCAGGGGTTCAGTGAACGTGGAATATGTCTAATAGACACTTAAAATAATAGTCACATGGGGGTAAAAGTTAGAAAGCTGAATGTTCTATACAAAAATTAGATAAACTCCCCAGAAGATGACTGAGGAAAAACAACAATATGCTCTTTCCATGACTAGAAACAGAGTGATCACATTTTTTCCTCCCTTCTCTCCCTCACCTGTGTTCCTATGATTAGCCTGAAAAATGGAATAAAATCAAGCTGGTGGTCACCCAGGAAGATGTGGAGCTGGCCTACCAGGAGGCGATGATGAACATGGCCAGGCTCAACAGGACAGGTACGGGCCGGGGCTCGGCCTTCTGAGCAGGGCCAGGGTGGGAGGTGTTTTAGGCTTTGTGGGCCACGTACAGTCTCAGTTGCACTGATTTTTTTTTTCCCCTCCCACAACTCACATACGTTTAAAGTAAAAATAAAAAATAAAAACGTTCTTAGCTGGAAGAACTGGAGGTAGGCCAGGTTTGCCAGTGACTGCAGAACCCCTTCTTGGAACCTAGTGCACAGGTGGGAATCCAGCAGTGGTGTAGGTTACAGCTGCAGCTCAGATTCGATTCTTTTTTTTGTTTTTGTCTTTTTAGTGCCACACCTTGCGGCATGTGGAGGTTCCCAAGCTAGGCGTCCAGTTGGAGCTGTTGCCACCAGCCTATGCCAGAGCCATAGCAACACCAGATCCGAGCCACATCTGCAAACTACACCACAGCTTACGGCAACGCCAGATCGTCAGCCCACTGAGCAATGCCAGGGATCAAACCCACAACCTCAGGGTTCCTAGTCCTATTTGTTAACCACTGCACCACAACAGGAACTCCTGGATTTGATTCTTGACCCAGGAACTTCATATGCTGAGGGCACAGCCCCCTTGCCCCCCCAAAAAAAAATTTAGAAGAACTTGTTTTATAAATCTAAACTACATTTTTTAAAAAGTTGCCCAACATATTTCTTAGTGGCAAAACCACATGGGGAGGAATTCCAAATCACTTTGAGCCTGATACTTGCATGGCACATCCTCAGGACAAATATCCACAAAAATATTTCACTGCTGTCAGTAGATTTGCGTTTGTGTGATCCTAGTATATTAAGATAAAGCAAATAAGTTAATATAGCAACAAAGATTTTTAAGGATAAGAGAGAAGAAACAAGAGCAAAGAAGCCAAGTAAAAGCTGTAGTCTTTAATTTGGAATTATCAGTATGAGCTCAGGATTTTTTTTCTCTAAAACTGTTTATTTCTAAGCCTATTGAAAAGGCCTGGAAGCCCAGAGATAACCAGCAGGCATGAAGTCCTGGTGCCCAGATTCCAAACTGAAAGCTAATGTTTTTCACTACAAAGTACCAGGACTCCTTAGGGAAGTGGCAGGTTCCAGCTCCGGGACAGGAAGTATAGCGTAGAAGATAAGCCTGGACTTCCTGTGCCTGAAGACGGTGGCCCTGTGGGATCATGTCACCTTCCCACAACCCTAAGGGGCTCCCACCCCTCACAGGCCAGGCGGGGGCAGTTTGAGTGTCAAAGGGAAGAGTGACTACAGTCAGTTGAAGCATATCAAGGATCTAAGAAAATGATAAAAACTTTTTTGGTCACCTTTGGAAGTTGCTAGGGCACAAACTTGTTCTGAAAAATAAAAAACAAAGAAAAGGAATCAATCCCTTATTTTACTTTTGTGTGGAGTGCATTTGAGGGAAACCATATTTTCTAGAGAACTTTTTTTTGTGTGTTTTGTTTTTTGTCCTTTTAGAGCCGCACCCATGGCATATGGAGGTTCCCAGGCTAGGGGTCCAGTCGGAGCTACAACTGCCAGCCTATGCCACAGCAACGCGGGATCCGAGCTGCATCTGCAGCCTACACCACAGCTCACGGCAATGCTGGATCCTTAACCCACTGAGCGAGGCCAGGGATCAAACCCGCAACCTCATGGTTCCTAGTCGGATTAATTTCCTCTGTGCTATGACGGGAACTCCTAGAGAATTTTTTTTACAGAAGTCACATCTAGTAAATACAGGAAGAATGACTGAATTACAGAGTTGCCGTTTTTGCTGCCCCCTTGATTTCATGAACTGAAAGGTTCCTGTGGAGATGATGCCACCACCCCATGAAGTGTTCTCGCCAAGAGAAGATGAACCCTCTCTTTGTGCTTTGGTCCTAAACACCTGTCAGTATAGGAAACAATGGAAGACAGTAGAACATGTCAGCATCAGGATCATCAAGTCTAGAATGTAGGAAATGTTACCCAAAAGCAGCTCAGTTGCCACAAGTAAATGGCATGGGGTGGGGAGCGGGGGAGACAGTTAAAAATTAAGTTTAAGAGAGAGCAATTAACTTGATTTTGTTAACATGGTAATGGTATCGTGGCTCTGTACAGGTGGGTGTTTTATCTTTTAGAGGTACACACAGATATCTAGGTGAAGCCATAAGACTGGGTTTGGCTTTAAAATCATTCATCCCACCCCACTGACCGCATCCCCCAACAGCTGGGCAGGAATGGATGAGACCTCAGCAGAAAGGTGGTGGGGGCTGGAGCTGGGTATTGGGTGGGTACGTGGGAGTTCTTTGTGGGGTACTGCTCTACTTTTGTGTTTCCTTGAAATTGCCACAGTTAAAATTAGCAACAGAGGAGACGTGGTAACCAGTAACTTAAACACGGAATCCCTCAAATTGACTGTGGGATTCATTGTGTCCTCTTGTAAACTTAGGTCCTCAAAGCTTGTCCAGGACAGTGCTGGGAAAGGCTTCTGAAGTGCAACTCGTGGCTTTTTAAAATGTCCTTGGTAGGGGGTTCCCTTCGTGGCTCAGTGGTTAACGAATCCGACTAAGAATCATGAGGTGGCGGGTTCGATCCCTGGCCTTGCTCAGTGGGTTAAGGATCCGGCGTTGCCATGAGCTGTGGTGTAGGTCGCAGACGCGGCTTGGATCCCGCGTTGCTGCGGCGAAGGCCAGCAGCTACAGCTTCTGTTAGACTCCTAGCCTGGGAACCTCCATATGCTGCGGGTGCAGCTCTAGATAAAAGCAAAAAAAAACCAAAAAAAAAAAAAAATGTCCTTGGTGGCCCCGCTGTGATCTGTGTGGATGTGTTGATAGAGTGGCTGGCCCAGTTGCTCAGCGATCACCGTGGACTAGGTCAGTCGCCTCTCCGCCTGGGCTGTCGAGAACGTCCTACGTAGGAGAGGTCTCTCAGGATGTTCGCCCCAGAGTACTTCCGTAAATACGGTACATATTTCATTCCAAGAGAAAGACATTTAATTTTTAAAAATTAGTCAGGAGTTCCTGTCATGGCTCAGCGGAAACGAATCTGACACATCCATGAGGTACAGGTTCTATCCCTGGCTTCGCTCAGTGGGTTAAGGATCTGGCATTGCCATGAGCTGTGGTGTAGGTCACAGAGGCTGCTCAGATCTGGGGTGGTTGTGGTTGTGGCATAGCCGGCTACGGCTCTGATTCGACCCCTAGCCTGGGAATGAACCTCCATATGCCGCTAGTGCAGCCCTAAAGACAAAAGACAAAAAATGGGGGGGGGGGAATACTTAAATGTGACTCTAAAATACATGTATAAGCTCTATATGAGGAAAACTACAGAACCCTGATGAAAAAAAATTAAAGATGGGAATTCCCGTTGTGGCTCAGCAGGTTACGAACCCAACTAACATCCATGAGGATGCAGGTTTGATCCCTGGCCTCTCTCAGTGGGTTAAGGATCCAGTGTTGCTGTGAGGTGTGGTATAGGTCGCAGACGCGGCTTGTATCCAGGTTTGCTGTGGCTCTGCAGCTCCAATTCAACCCCTAGCTTGGGAACTTCCATATGCCACGGGTGTGACCCTAAAAAGCAACAAAAAATCAAACATGTAAATACATGGAGAGGTAGTCCATGCACCATGATAGGAAGGTTCACTACTGTCAAGATATCAGTTCTTCCCATGTGTAGGATTAATGCAACCCCACTTAAAACCCTACAAGTTATGAGTATCAACAGGCTGATTCTGAAGATTATATGGAGAAGCAGTAGGCCCAGCACAGCCACGTAGTGTTGAAAGCAGGTGAAGACAGATACTTGCCTATGTCAAGATTTGATGTAAAGCTGCAGTGTGGTGCTGATGAGAGGAGAGATGGATTGATCAACACATGCAGTGCCAAAGACAGGCCCACGTAAATACTGTTGAAATGATCTTGACAAAGGAGCAAAGGTAACTGAGTGGAGAAAGGATAAGCTTTGCAA
Organism: Catagonus wagneri; assembly: GCA_004024745.2. NCBI lineage: Eukaryota > Metazoa > Chordata > Mammalia > Artiodactyla > Tayassuidae > Catagonus > Catagonus wagneri. Next base: position 3,079,472 of record PVHT020000059.1, read on the forward strand.
CAAATGGTGCTGAAACAACTGGACATCCAAAGGCAAAAAAATATCTAGACACAAGTCAAACCTTTCATGAAAACTAGCTCAGAATGGATCGTTAGACCTACATGTAAAATACAAAACTATTAAACACTAAGAAGGTTAACAGAAGAAAATTTAGGTAATCTTGGGTTTGGTTATATTTATTTTTTATTTATTTTTTGTCTTTGTCATTTTAGGGCCACAGCTGCAGCGTATGGAGGCTCCCAGGCTAGGGGTATAATCAGAGCTGTAGCTGCCAGTCTACACCACAGCCGCAGCAACACCAGATCCGAGCTGCATCTGCAGCCTACACCACAGCTCACGGCAACGCTGGATCCTTAACCCACTGAGCGAGGCCAGGAATCGAACCTGCAACCTCGTGGTCCTAGTTGGATTTGTTAACTGCTGTGCCACGATGGGAACTCTGGGTTTGGTGATAATTATTTAGATATAACACCATAAGCACGTCCATAAAAGAAGAAATTGACAAGTCGAACTTCATTAATGTAAAGATCTTACAGTCTGTGAAGGAGACTAAGAGGATACAGACTGGGAGGAAATCTTTACAAAACACACCTGATGAAGTACTGGTATCCAGAATATACAAGGGATTCTTAGGCCCCAACAGTAGAAAAACAATCCAATTGAAAAGCAAGCCAAAGATCTGAACAGACACCTCACCGAAGATGTATAGATGGCAAATAATCATAAGATGTTCCACATTATATGTCATTAGTGAGCTGCAAATTAAAACAATTTAGATACTAGTACTCAACTACTAGGATGGTGAACATCCAAAACACTGCCAATAAAAGAAGTGAACTATCAAACCATGAGGAGACATGGAGGAACTTTAAATACGTATTACCAAGTGAAAGAAGCCAATCCAAAAACACCAAATATTTTGGTTTGGTTTAATGATTCCAACTCTGGCATTCTGGAAAAGGCAAAACTGTGGAGAGAATACTAAGATCAGTGGATGCCAGAAGTTGAGGGCAATGGGTACAAAGGTGGAACTTTTTAGTTGAAAAATTAAAAAGAGGAGTTCCCGTTGTGGTGCAGTGGAAATGAATCTGAGAGATTTATTAGTATCTATGAGAATGTGGGTTCGATCCCTGGCCCCTCGGTGGGTTAAGGATCCAGCGTTGCCTGGAGCTGTGTAGGTCGCAGACACGGCTCAGATCCAGTGTTAAGTATGGCTGTGGCTGGCAGCCATGGCTCCGATTGTCTCGGAATTTCCATATGCTATGGATGTAGCCCTAAAACGTGAAAAGAAAAAAGACAAAAAAATTGAGATGAACCTTTCAGGCATGAGAGGGCCTTGAATTTAGGTCAGGCTTAAGTCTTGTTTATACATCTTTACTGCTCAACAGATAGTTTACAGCCTTTCCTTCCTACAGATATTTAAGTTCACCAGGAATTTACCATTGATTGAAGCTGCTGATATAGTTCTAAGTGGTTCAAACTGTAATAAGAAACCAACTCTCAGAATTTCACTCTGGGTTTTGTTGGCTTCTGTAAGTTATACTTTTGTCATTCGTGGGTGCCGTCTCCCAGACCAGTTGGTCTTGAGATCAGAGTGTATGTAGGATTTTGAATCAAGGAAGGGTGTTTTCACTCCATTCATGACAGCAGATGACAAACACCTCCTCTGTCCTCTGGCAGCGGCGGGACTCATGCACACGTTCAATGCCCACGCGGCCACCGACATCACGGGCTTCGGGATCCTGGGCCACGCGCAGAACCTGGCCAAGCAGCAGAGGAACGAGGTGTCCTTTGTGATTCACAACCTTCCAGTCCTGGCCAAGATGGCAGCTGTGAGCAAGGCCTGCGGGAACATGTTTGGCCTCATGCACGGGACCTGCCCGGAGACGTCAGGTACCAGGGCCCTGGGTCAGGCCAAGGGTCAGCTGCTGAGGCCTCGGGAGGGGCCCAAAGAGGAGGAGGAAGGCAGGCCATGTGTGAGCTCTTTTTTTCCTAGTTTCTCTTATTTCTATTTTCTTTCCTTTGTAACTCAGTAGTTGCCCTATGCTTGTGAAACAGTTGAGTCATCTGAGAATTATGAACAATACTCAGTCTTAGACTGGACCCCTAGAAACCTGATCAAGTCAGGTGGGGTGGACTTGTTCATGAGAAATTCTGATGACCAGCCTTGGGGGAGCTGGGGGTCTTAGGCAGGAGGAAACACAAAGGCTATTTCCTAGAAATAAGTTCCAAGAGGGCACCTGAGCTGCTTAGAACAGTCCCTGCCACCTGACTGGGTCTGGAATCTGTGAGTGAACTAATGAATATTCCCAAATAATGCAGTTTGTCTCTATTCAAAAATGAGAAGTTACTCCTTTTTTATAAAAGTCTTAATATGTATCTTTTCCCAATTGTGTTTCTTCTACTAACAAATATATAGAATATTTGGGCCTGGCTACTCGACTAGCAATGAAGATTTATTTTCATGTATTTTATATATTTTTTTCTATTTTGAAGATAATGACAAAGCCAGTGACAGGACCCAAACACTAAGAGGCACGCTTTCATGACCTTACTTTTCAAATTAAAAAATAAATATATGAAAAAGAGGGAGTTCCCGTCGTGGCTCAGTGGTTAACGAATCCGACTAAGAACCATAAGGTTGCGGGTTCGATCCCTGGCCTCATTCAGTGGGTTAAGGATCCGGCATTGCTGTGAGCTGTGGTGTAGGTTGCAGACACGGCTCGGATCCCACATTGCTGTGGCTGTGGCGTCGGCCGGCGGCTACAGCTCCTGTTAGACCCCTAGCCTGGGAACCTCCATATGCTGCGGGTGCGGCTCTAGATAAGGCAAAAAGACTATATATATATATATATATATATATATATATATATATATATATATGAATAATTTTTTTGAAAGAGAATCAAATTGAAAAGGAAGAAGTTCTCTTGTTTTTAAATAATCCTTTCAGTGTAGCCTGGGAAAGATAGGCAGTACAGATGTTTCTGAGGCCTCAAACACCTCACTCCCACATCGCCTCGGATGATGCACAGCTGGGGCGTTTCCATGGCTGAGAGCTTGTTGTGTGTGTGTGCTGAAACAGAGTAGAAGTTGACCGAGGAATTGCTGAATGACTGATCTGCAGAAGAGGTGAGGGCAGCACAGCCATATCAGCGCAGCATCTTCTAGAGAGACAGCGGCAGGGAAACCACTCACACGGCAGCACAACTAAGATGATCCTTTTTTCTTGTTTCCTTTGCCAGGAGGCCTTCTAATCTGTTTACCGCGTGAGCAAGCAGCTCGATTCTGCGCAGAGATCAAGTCCCCCAAATATGGTGAAGGTCACCAAGCGTGGATTATTGGGATCGTGGAGAAAGGGAACCGCACAGCCAGGATCATAGACAAACCCCGGATCATCGAGGTTGCGCCGCAGGTGGCCACCCAGAATGTGAACCCCACACCGGGCGCCACCTCTTAATCTCAGCTGGGGCCACGTGTGGTTTTCTTTTTAAATAGCTCTATTTCCTTTATCATCATTTCAATTAAAGACTATAAACAACAACGAAAAAAAATCTCATTGTGTCTACACATCTGGTGACCTGAGGTCGATTTGTGAGTGGATGCAATTAATAAAATAAAATCCATTGCCTTTTTTTCCTGTTACATTAACTGAAGATGCACCTAATCTTGAGGCAGCTTCTGAGTTGAGAATTATATTGTTATCCAATACTGTTGATTCATTTTGAATCTTTAGACACTTATCTCTTGCCGAGTAGGCTCTTTTTAAAGGTGCTTTCACGTAGCACAGACATTACCCGTCATAGCGTTGAATAGCAGTCTGTGTCTTTTCATTTTATGTATACTTATCTTTTTCGGTCCGATCCTTTTCGAAGCGTCTGGAATGATATTCTGGAAAGACGGGATTGGTGACTGACACGAGGGTACCCCAGTAGTGAGAGGGTTGCATGATTCCTTTGAGTCTTCTAAGAGCATCTCTGACCCAGGCCATTTCCCAAGAGTGCATTCAGTTAAACAAGGCAAGTGCTTAACTCTGCATGGAAAGCACTTTGAAGACAAAAAAGAAATGTTATTTCTTTTTCTGTAGCCTTCTTAATACTTAAATATCATTAACTGTTTTCTTTACAATGGACACTTTTTGCAGTGTAATTAGATGTTTGGTAGTACAGCAAAGAATTGCCCTCCTAAAGGGGGTCCATGTATGATACTCATTTACAAGCCAATATATAATTAACTATACAAGTAATTTTAAATATAATCAATAATAAAGACTTCTGTGGATGGTAGTGTTTAATACATTTTATATTTTGTATAGTGATGTCAGGCCTCTTGTTTTCTTAAAATCAGTGGCTCTTCAGCCTAATTCTTAGCATTATTTTGTCCTTTGCACCAGTAATTTTCCGTGCACGCTTTCTATGATCTGTGTGGAAACTCATCGCCAACTGTGCAGCTTGAAACTTCAACTTGTTATTCAAATAAATATTTAATTTTTTTTATTGCTCTTGTATAATCAGATGCCCTTTTTGGTATTATTTTAGAAGCATTGGGAGGGTTTTGGCTAAAATACAATTTATTAGGGGAAAACTAGATTTTAGTTTTATAAAACTTTTAAGTCTCTCATGGGACCTATATTTTCTTGAATTAAATTTTGTAGTTCTAGAACAAATAGGCAACCTAAAAAGGTGTTTATCTGTGTTGCTTAAAAACAGAGGCTTCCTTATATTTTCACCTACTAAGCGTCTAGGAGGGACCCCGTCCTCAAGCACAAGTGCACTGACTTCTCAAGTGTCCACATTCGCTGGCGCCGCCCATTCTGAACGCTTCCTGTTTGCAGGCACCAAAGTGGAGAGAAGAGCCTGACTTCTTGCCAAAGGAAACTACCACTTGGAAGACCGAGGCCCTGAAGGGGTTCTACCTTGGATGCGTGCTCTTCACATGTATAACTGGAACTCAAGCTTCAAGCTGAGTGCTTGGGACTAAGGGCTGCCGCAGAACTGAAATTCATTGGACACTTCATAGGGATTGATACCCATGTTAGTCTCAAAAGCTGCAAACCAGTGCTCTGCAAAATAAAATGTGTTGGAAACCTGAGTGAGATGAACATACTCGAGCTTTTTTTTTTTCTCTTCAAATACAGAAGTGATGGCTAAATCTGAACTTCCCATATTGATCGTGTCTTGAATGCTGATGGTCTCCTCGGCTGATCAGATGGTGAACTCGAGGAAATCATCGTGAAGATTCATGTTTAGAAAGAAAATGCTGGGTACTTGGAGGTCCTTGTAATGGAGAAGGAAGAACTGAGCTTTAAAGGGGTGTTTTTCAGAGTGGTCCAGGTCACACCTGTGTGGGTCACCTGGGGATGCTTGTCAAAGAATCAGAACGTTCAGGATGTGAGACTAGGAATCTCTTACATGGGCACCCTAAGTGGCTAGCTAGGCTTGCTGAAGAGAAACACACATCTAAGTTCTGCCTGCCTTATGCTCAATAAGTGTGAGTGTTTTAAATTGTTCTGATTGTCATATGAGCCAGAAGTTTTTGTCTGAACTGAGCACTGCCCTTAAAAGAATTACGTCTGAATTCCTAGTTTTAGTGTGTTATTCTGTAAGGAGAGACCAGAATGGCTATGCTATACTATGCTTTATTTTTAGAAGTAATAAAGCAAGCATAGATATTAATGCTTCAAAAACTTTACTGTCGTCTGTGTGTGTATCTCCCTGAGCTTCTCATTTCCACATCCACTCACCCTTTTCCTCTAGATTAGGTAATGGCTGCACAGACAATATAATGTACTTTTAATGGTAATTTGTACCTTTTCTCATTAAAGATCCATGATGAACTGTGCTGTTATTAAACATGCCAGGGTCTCCCAGGAAAACCAACAAAGCCCTGTCAAAGTGGAACATGGGAGTATCTATTTTGCCTCTGGTTAAGTCTTGTGTCTTGAAAGAATGGGAGTGGGTGGATTGTCAGGCCTTCAATCCGGTGAAAAAATTGGTAAAACGGGGGTACTCACAGGTCTCTAGATGCGTTCACAAATTGCTGGAATTCAAGCTTGCTGTTGATGCCAACAGCGTTGGGTAAGTCAGCAAGCTCTGGATAAATAAGGTTCCTATGCCAGAGTTCTTAAATATCTGATGTCCAACTCTGAGTACACAGTTGATGTTTTCAGCGATTTCTGATGGTCCTCGTTCTGTTGCCTCTAGAGGGACTTTGTGCTTAGCAAGACCGCATAGAAGAAGCCCATCAAAGCTTCGTGGAAGGAAAGGGAAAATCCATTATATCAGTGATCTGGTTGCAAGAAAAGCCAACGTATTGTCAGTTCTGCATTTCAAGAACATGAGCATCTGCACACAGGAGTTGGTGGAGACCTATGAACACACTTAGATGTGTGTTTCTCTTCAGCAAGCCTAGCTAGCCACTTAGGGTGCCCATGTAAGAGATTCCTAGTCTCACATCCTGAACGTTCTGATTCTTTGACAAGCATCCCCAGGTGACCCACACAGGTGTGACCTGGACCACTCCGAAAAACACCCCTTTAAAGCTCAGTTCTTCCTTCTCCATTACAAGGACCTCTAAGTACCCTCTAAGTACCTATATTGATAATTATCAGGTCCTATGTTTTGCTTGTTTTGTTTTTGTTTTTTCTTTTTTGGCTGCCCCTTGGCATGTGGAGGAGCCACAGTTGCAACCTATGCTGCAGCTGCAGCAACATCAGGTCCTTTAACCCTCTGTGCTGGTCTGTGGATCGAATCTACATCCTGGCGCTGCAGAGATGCTGCTGATCCCCTTGTGCCACAGCAAGAACTCCTATTTTGCCTGGGTTCTTAAAGCAGACTCGTATAAAACTGGTGTCTGAAACATAGCCCTGCCTTTGTCCATTTTGAAAAATGAAGAAAGTTATGCTAGCTGAACATTCCTGTCCTTTTTAAATAAAAAGCTAGATTTCGGAGTTCCCCTGTGGCTCAACAGGTTAAGGATCTAGCATTGCCACTGCAGCAGCTAGGTTTTATTTCTAGCACATTAATAAAATACAAAAAGGAATCAGAGAGACATGCCTATAAATAATTTCTCAAATATTAGAAGAAGACAACCTGGACAATATTTATTTTGTCTTTTTAGGGCTGCACCTGCGGCATATGGAGGTTCCCAGGCTAGGGGTCTAACAGGAGCTGTAGCCTCCAGCCTATGCCAGAGCCACAGCAATGCCAGATTCGAGCCGCGTCTGTAACCTACACCACAGCTCACGGCAATGCCAGATCCTTAACCCACTGAACAATGCCAGGGATTGAACCCACAACCTCATGGTTCCTACCGGATTTGTTTCCCCTGCGCCATGACAGGAACTCCCAACCTGGACAATTTTAAAAATTACAAAGGCAAGTAGCCACCTTCCACCTTATGCTAGTGAAATTAGTAAGTCTGATAGCAAGGAGATTTGGGGTGCTTCAAGTCCAGAGAACATTTTTTTTTCTTTTTCCCAACTTTTTGTTTGGCTGCACTCGAGGCACACAGAAGCTCCTGGGCCAGGGATCAAACCTATCCCACAGCTCCAACGAGAGTCACAGCAGTGACGATGCTAGATCCTAAATCAGCTGCTGCCAGGGAACCCCTTCAACTTTTTATTTTGAAAAAATGAAACATAGAAAAGTTGAAGAAATAGTAGGATGGACACTCACAGAAATATTAAGTTCATATTTTGCCACATGTGCTTTCTCTCCACATATAACCTAAGCAGCCACATGTTCATATATACGTACATACACGTTCTTTGGTTTTCTTTGTTTTTGGCCACACCTGCAGCATGGGGAATCAGGGATCAAAGCCATGCCACAGCTCTCACTAGAGCCACAGCAGTGACAACGCCGGATCCTTAACTCACTGAACCACACAGGACTCCTCTTTGGTTGTTTTTCCTTTTTTTTTTTTTTTTTTTTTTTTTGTCTTTTTAGTTCCGCATCTGTGGCATATGGCTAGGGGTCAAATCGGAGTTTCAGTTGCCAGCCTACGCCACAGCCTACGCCACAGTCACGACGAATCCTTAATCCACTGAGCAAGGCCAGGGATCAAACCTGAGTCCTTATGGATTCCAGTCAGGTTCGTTACCTCTGAGCCACGATGGGAACTCCCTGGTTTGGTTTTTGACAGAGCCACTCATATAGGGAGATTGCAGGCATGGTGACACTGAAGGTGGCAGGTGGAGGACATCACACGTATACCGGCAGGTACTTTCCTCGGCTGATCAGATGGCCTTGCATCGGGCCACAGTGTTTTCGTGGCAGTTTTTATAGTTTTAAGGGAAGAATGCAAGAGAATTTGCAGGGTATGAAATGACTGAGGTGAACAAAACAAAGAGAAATATCGAATGAGTAATGGAGCTTTTAAAAAACTGGTATATATGATCTATATTGTTGTGCAACTTGTTTCTTTTCACATAATATACCCTGGACCTAACTTCCTACCATATTTAAGGAGAGAACCATCTGCATTTCTCATGTAGTATTCCACTGTGTGGCTGGCTGGAGGATATACAGGCACTGAAATATAAATAATTAAGATGTTTCTGTCTCCAGTTCACTCATTTTCAGTTTTGTGGAACACTAATTGTTGAAATATTGAAAAGCTAATGTTGTACTTCTTACCCAAGTTAATAAGACGAGAGGCTTTTTAATGTAGTTCTTTGGACAGTGGTCTGCAAGAGTTCACTCCTGTCCGAAGCAACAAGTGTTGGCTCAAACACAGTTATTTTAATTTTTTTGTCTTTTTAGGGCCGCACCCGCAGCATACAGAAGTTCCCAGGCTAGGGGTCAAATCGGATCTACAGCTGCCAGCCTACACCACAGCCACAGCCACAGCCACAGCCACACCAGATCTGAGCCTCATCCACAACCTACACCACAGCTCATGGCAACGCCAGATCGTTAACCCACTGAGCGAGGCCAGGGATCGAACCTACGTCCTCATGGATACTAGACAGATTCCTTCCCGCTGTGCCGCAACGGGAACTCCTCCTACAGTACTTTTAAATCTGTTAACAAGAGTTGCTTACGCAGCTCTGCCAAGTGGAGCCGGCTGAGAGGGAGACTTCTCCCCCACTCGCTGCCCAGGTCTGGGCACCTGGCGGGCCTGGGCACCCACCCGGGTGCACTGTGGCACAGTCTGCTTTTCTGAACAGCAAGGCTAAACTAGCAGATTGTGAGCGGTATTTTAGAGAAGCATCCAGCCCCCAAATCCTTGAATCGTAAAATGGCGGGCAAAGTCTGGACTTGACTCATCTTCTTAGGATCTTTCCCTCCCCCAGTTTCTTGTGTTTCGCTCCAACCCACCAGCTTCCAGAGTCTCCCTGTTTTACCCTAAACGCAATGCCCAGTTCTCAGAAGTCAAGAGTTTGCACTGTCAGTCTCTTGAATTCTGTCTGGGCTCACAGTTACTGTTGCTTCCCTTTCACCGGTGCCCCCAAGGCTCATGGCCCTAGGATGGCAGCGTCACAAATCAGAGGTGTGGACCCTGAATTGCTGTGTGGAGAGTAGCCCAACTCACATTACCTAGGACACGCTTGAGAAGTAAATTTTCATTTGGTTGAGCCATTAGGATTTCAGGACTTACTTGTTACTACGTATAGCTTGACCTACCCTAATTTAGAAATCAACAGGCAATTCACAGAAACACAGATACACAAAAAATATTCAGTCTCACTGGACAGGCAAACGCTAGTTTTTTAGCCAACATAACTGTAACTGGCAAGGATTTAAAAATGGATGAAGTTCAAGATTTTCATTTTTTGTTTTCTTTTTTGCTTTTTAGGGCCACACCTGCAGCATAAGGAATATCCCAGGCTAAGAGTCAAATCTGTCGGCCTGCACCACAGCCACAGCAATGACCTAGGCTGCAGTTTGCAATCCTTAACCCACTGAGCGAGGCCAGGGATCAAACCTACATCCTCACGGATACTAGTCAGGTTCTTAATCTACTGAGCCACAACAGGAACTCCAGGTTTTCTTTTTCACAATCAATGTTTAATCATGATTACTGTCAAATGGTTGAAAAAACACCATAAAAAATTTTAAATTATCTGTAACTCTAGAGAGTAGAATGGTGGTTGCCAGGAGCTGAGGGGGTGGAGGAAACAGGCTGATGTTGGTTAAAGGGCACAGATTTGATCTATAAAATGAGTAACTTTTAGGGATCTTATGTACAACATCATGACTATAGTTAATAACGATGCACACCTGAATTCACAGACATAGAGAACAGACTTGTGGCTGCCAAGGGGGAGAGGAGTGGGGGAGAGGAGGATTAGGAGTTTGGGTATAGCAGATGCAAATAATTATATATTGACTAGATAAACAACAGGTCCTACTGTTTAGCCTAGGAAACTATATTCAACATCCTAGGATAAACCATAATGGAAAAGAATACGAAAAAAGAATATAGGAGCTCCTGCTGTGGCACAATGGGATTGCCAGCAACTTGGGAGTGCTGGGATGCATGTTCAATCCCCAGCCCGGCACGGTGAGTTAAAGACCTGGCCTTGTTGCAGCTTCGGCTTAGGTCTTGACTGTGGCTCAGATATGATCCCTGGCCCGGAAGCTCCATATGTCAAGGGGTGGCCAAAAATGAAAACAAACAAAAAGACTATATATAAAAATATATATGTATAACTGAATCACTTCACTGTACAACAGAAACTAACACAACACTGTAAATCAATTATACTTCAATAAAATAAACTTTTAAAAAGTAATGTACACCTGGAATTTACTGAGAGAATAGATTTCTCTTTCTTTTTATGCTAAAAATCCCACAGAATATGGAGATTTCCAGGCTAGGAGTTTAATCAGAGCTACAGCTGCCCGCCTGTGCCACAGCCACAGCAATGCTAGATCTAAGCCGTGTCTGTGAACTACACCACACTCACGGCAACACTAGATCCTTAAGCCACTGAGCGAGGCCAGGGTTCGAACCGCAACTTCATGCTTCCTAGTCGGATTCGTCTCTATGGCCTCACGACAGTAACTCCTGTTGTATACTTTATTTATTTATTTATTTTTGTCTTTTTAGGGCCACAGCCATGGCATATGGAGGTTCCCAGGCTAGGGGTCCAATCAGAGCTACAGCTGTCAGCCTATGCCACAGCCACAGAAACGCCAGATCCAAGCAGAGTCTACAACCTACACCACAGCTCATGGCAACGCTGGATCCTAACCCACTGAGTGAGGACAGGGAGCCAACCTGCAACCTCATGGTTCCCAGTCGGATTCGTTTCTGCTGTGCCATGACGGGAATGCCCTTTTTATTTTTTGGGGGGCCGCACCCGAGGTATATGGAGGTTCCCAGGCTAGGGGTCGAATCGGAGCTATAGCTGCTGGCCTACACCACAGCCACAGCCACACACCAATGCCAGATCTGAGCCGCACCTGCGACCTACACCACAGCTCATGGCAACACCGGATTGTTAACCCACTGAGCAAGGCTAGGGATCAAACCCGCAACCTCATGGTTCCTAGCCGGATTTGTTAACCACTGCGCCACGACGGAAACTCCTGCACACTTTAAATATACGTAACTTTGTCAGTTATACCTCACTAAAGCTGAGGAGAAAAATAATCTATAACTACATCCCAGGAAATCATGTTTTGGGAGAATATTTATTAATGGTAAAATGCTTATGCTATAATACAAAGTGAAAGAAAGATACTAATTTTGTAAAATATATTTATGTGTATATTCCAACTATATACACATGAAATTTTAACAATGGTTTTCTCCCGGAGATTGGGAGCAAGATTGAATTTTAGTTCCCTTAAAGTACTGTATTTTCTGGAGTTCCCGTTATGGCGCAGTGGCAACGAACCCAATTAGTATCATCCATGAGGACTTGGGTTTGATCCCTGGCCTCACTCAGTGGGTTAAGGATCCAGTGTTGCTGTGAGCTATGGTATAGGTGGCAGGCTCAGTTCGGATCTTGTGTTACTGTGGCTGTGGTGCAGGCTGGCAGCTGCAGCTCTGATTCAACCCCTTGCCTGGGAACTTCCATATGCCATGGGTGTGGCCCTAAAAAGACAAAAAAAAAAAAAATCTGTATTTTCTATTTTTCTGTAATACATATGCACTACATTCAATCACAAAACACTGGATCATTTAAATATATAGAAATATTTATTATATATAAAAACATAGGAGTTCCTGCTTTAGTGCAGCAGGATAAGAATTCAACTGCAGCAGCTCAGGTTTGATCCCTGGCCTGGTGCAGTGGGTTAAAGGACCCAGTTTGCCGCAGCTGTGGCTTTGACTCTGAGGAACTTGCATATGCCTGCGTGCAGCCGTTAAAAAAAAAAAAAAATCTATATATAAGTGTACACACACACACACACACACACACACGATTAATGTCAAGATAAAATATGCATAAAGGGCCACGGAAGCACTAAACTTTTCTAGAGAGACTGAGGTCTTTTTCTTTCTTCAATCTCGGGCCATTTAGAATCACAACAGAAACTCAATTTCTCCACAGTGTCTCTGGTTCCAGCCTCCCACCCCCTCCCCTGTGGCTGCACTATTCCCTGGGGCTGAGCCTTAAGCCCTTGCCAGGTTCTTATCTTTCTCTTTAACTAGACTGGGACCCTTCTGCTAACATGAAAGGTTGCTTGCTCTGTTTTCCTGTGTACTTGTAGACAGCTCTGCATAAATTCATTACACAAGAAGTGCGTGAAGTTGTGTTGGCTGATTTATCTTCATTTTGTGCTGGATTATTTACTCTGGTCTTCTTGACATTTTTCAATCCAAACAATTCCATAAGCGATAATTTTATCCTTTCATCTTCTGCCGGATTTATACATATATATCTTTTAGTTTCTAGTTCATACCAAAAGATTAAAAACCTCTCTGCACCACACATTGTCTCCATTCTTCAGACTTGTTTTTAATAATTACTGCTGACACTGCAAATGGGCTTGGAGAAAATTAGCTTGCATCTCTCTGTCTGGAAATGATTTACAAGAAGTTTGCTTTATAACTACAGTACACAGCTTAATTATATTTGTGCCCTTAGAAATATCTTGATCCTGTTTTTCTTAAATCATTTTCATAAGAAAAGACCATGATCTTTATGGAACAGATGCTGAAATTGTAATTCAGAGGTAAAGGAATGGAAATGAGCAGTGTGTGTGTGTGTGTGTGTGTAAATTTTGTTCTTGTTTCTTTCCTTCCTACCCCATCTTCCCCACAAAATGCCAGAGATGAGTGATTCTCAGCAGGTTTGGGGATAGGGGTAGTGATATGTCAAAGAGATTTTTCCTTGGGTTTAGGGCTCACACAGGAAGTAATCCAGGATGAACTTATCTGGAGATCCTTAACTTTGCTCTGTGTGGGCAAAAAATGTCACCTGCCATATCAGTAAACAAAGGATGTTGTGACCATCAAGCCAGCAGCCACTGCAGCTGTGCAGGGTGTGGACTATGCAACTGAGGGGGTTCAGGATGGAGAAAAACAGGATATTAGAGCCAGATAGTTAAGGTGCACATCAAAGGAATGATTTCAAGAAGCCCAGACTCCTTGCATCTTCCCATACAAAAGCACTGCATTCACTAACTTGGCATGTCTTGTTTTTCTTTAATTAACAGTAATCTTTTGATGTTCTGACTACCTGGAGGTTTTTTTGTTTTTTTAACACTGCTATATATCCCGACTCCTCCCTTAACTCTTTGGAACATTCCCTCAGAACTAAAGTTCTCAGCAAGTCTACCAAATAAAACATAATTCACCACTTTTAGGTCCTGAGTTTTTTGTTTGTTTTTTGCCTTATCTGGGACCGTACCCGTGGCATATGGAGGTTCCCAGGCTAGGGGTCTAACAGGAACCGTAGCTGCCGGCCTTGGCCACAGCCACAGCAATGCGGGATCCGACCCGCGTCTGCAACCTACACCACAGCTCACGGCAACGCCGGATCCTTAACCCACTGAGCAAGGCCAGGGATCAAACCTGCAACCTCATGGTTCCTAGTTGGATTCGTTAACCACTGAGCCACAACAGGAACTCCTGTTTTGTTTTTTGATGTATCTTTTAGGTGGGCATGATCTTTTGTGGGAGAAGATTAGAAATTCTGTTGGTTTGTTTTTTTCTTAAAAGTCACACCCATGGCATATGGAGGTTCCCAGGCCAGGGGTCAAACTGGAGCTACAGCTGCTGGCCTACACCACAGCCACAGCAACGCCAGATCCAAGCCGTGTCTGTGACCTACACCAGAGCTCATGGCAACGCCAGATCCTTAAGCCACTGAGTGAAGTCAGGGAGGGAACCTGCATCCTCATGGATGCTAATTGGATTCTTAACCCTCTGAGCCATAAAGGGAACTCCTTTTTTTTTTTTTTTTGCCTTTTGTCATTTTAAGGCCCCATTTGCGGCGTGTGGAGGTTCCCAGGCTAGGGGTCTAATTGGAGCTGTAGCCACGGGCCTACACCATAGCCACAGCAATGTGGGATCCGAGCCACGTCTGCAATCTACACCACAGCTCACAGCAACACCGGATCCTTAAACCACTGAGCAAAGCCAGGGATCGAACCCACAACCTCATGGTTCCTAGTCAGATTTGTTTCTGCTGAGCCACGACGGGAACTCTGGGAACACCTTTTTTAATTAAAAAAAAAAATTTTTTTTTTAACTTCTTACACATTTGGGAAAAACTATTCCTTAGATGATTTTGAAAACTGTTGTATTTCAACATCTGTTTTCAGATTACTTTCAATATTTCAGTGAATCAAGTACATTGCTTGAAGGGGAAAATATTTTAATAAAAAATGAATAAATATCAAATGCTGAAGAATAAATTGTCAATTCCTGTGATGTTTACACTCCATTAATGTTATGTTTCAACAGTTCAATTTTTATTTTAATAACACAGTTACTAGATATGCCTATGTAGAAAACTTCCAAATAATCCAAATTGCTACTTAAAAAAACTAGTAACACTCATCAAATTACCTCTTAACCTAAGCACAAATTACTGTTTTAATTCCCCATGGGATCTTAAATAGAAAAATTTGGAGTTCCTATTGGGGTGCAGTGGAAACGAATCTGACTAGGAACCATGAGGTTGCGGGTTCGATCCCTGGCCTCGCTCAGTGGGTTAAGGATCCGGCGTTGCCGTGAGCTGCAGTGTAGGTCGCAGACATGGCTCGCATCTCGCGTTGCTGTGGCTGTAGTGTAGGTTGGCTGTTGCAGCTCTGATTCGACCTGGAAACTTCCATATGTTGTGTTTGCAGCACTAAAAAGCCACATATATATATGGCTTAATTTCATTCCTATTTCTCCTTGGTCAGTAAAGTCAAGGTTTCTCTTAAGGTCTGTGAGAATAAATCTTTAAATTTACCCTCTGTGAGGTCTTGATCTTTAAGCAATTCTGACAGAAGACCTAACAGACATTTCCCCCTCAAGAAAACACACAGATGGCCAGAAGGCACAAGAAAAGATGCTCAACATTACTAATTAATTATTAGAGAAATGCAAATCAAAACCACAAGTCAAAACCACAGCATACCAGTCAGAATGGCCATTACCAATAATTCTACAATTTGTAGGAGAGGGTGTGGAGAAAAGGGAACCCTCCTACACTGTTGATGGGAATGCAAATTGGTGCAGCCACTATGGAAAACAGATGGAGGTTCTTTAAAAAACTAAAAGTAGAACTACCATATGATCCAGCAATCCCACTCTTGGGTATCTATCCAGAAAAAACAAAAACTCTAATTTGAAAAGGTACGTGCAGACCAATGTTCACTGTAGTTCTGTTTACAATAACCGAGACATGGAAGCAACCTAAACGTCCATCAACATAGGAATGGATAAAGAAGATGTGGTATATATATATTGGACTATTAGCCATAAAAGAAGGAAATATTGCCATTTGAGGCAATATGGATGGACTCAGTGATTATCATACTAAATGAAGTCAGTCAGACCCAGAAAGACAAATATTATATGACATCACTTATATGTGTAATCTAAAAAATAATACAAATGGGAGTTCCTGTTGTGGCACAGCAGAAACAAGTCTGACTAGGAACCATGAGGTTGCGGGTTTGAGCCCTGGCCTCGCTCAGTGGGTTAAGGATCTGGTGTTGCCGTGAGCTGTGATGTAGGTTGCAGATGCGGCTCAGATCCAGCATTGCTGTGGCTGTGGCTGTGGCGAAGGCTGGCAGCTGTAGCTCTGATTAGACCCCTAGCCTGGGAACTTCCATATGCAGCAGGTGCAGCCTAAAATGACAAAGACATAAATAAATAAATAAATAAATAAATAAATAAATAAATAAAACAAATGAACTTAATTTACAAAACAGAAAGACTCACAACAGAGAAAATAAATTACCGGTTATTAAAGGGGTAGGGGAGGATAAATAAGAAGCATGGGATTAACAGATACACATCACTGTACATAGAATAAACCACAAGGACATACTGCAACACGTAGGGAACTATATTCAATCTTATAACAACCTATAAAGGAAAAGAATCTGAAAGGAATATATATACATATATATGTACATCTGAATCACTCTGCTGTATATATGAAACTAACATAATATTATAAAACAACTTTAGTTCAATAAAAACCAACCAAACAAAAAATAAGTTGGGTAGAGGTGAACTATTTTTTTCCTCCTCCCAGCAGTCCTCACTTTTCACCAGGCGAGGGCAGTAAGGAGACACCAATTTGACAATTCCCATTCTGGCAGGGTTTTTGCAGATTCTCTTTCCTGTACCTACCAGAGTCCAGATACTTCATTTCAAACTATGATAACTGCGTCTCCTGAAAATCTTTGGCAATCCAATTGACAAGTTCAAGGTTAGGTTCCAGGCATGGGATGACCAGTTTGAGGGGAATAAGAGCTAATGAAGGAAGGCCTAGGGCCCTTCTCTTAAGTAGCAGAAACTAGGAGTCTGGGTAAGGAGGAATCGTGGAAAAAGAATAAAGAACCCAGAGAAAGAAGACAAAAGGCAGTTCCTTCTCCTTTCCGCCTTGGAGAAAATAGGCAGCAGCTAGTAACTCTGAGTTCTGGCCTGTTTCTCTTCTTGCCTATAGCAGTTTCACATTATATAAAGGCATCATGAAGAAATGAAAACATGTTTACGAGCTGAGACATTC
Source organism: Catagonus wagneri (assembly GCA_004024745.2). Taxonomy (NCBI): domain Eukaryota; kingdom Metazoa; phylum Chordata; class Mammalia; order Artiodactyla; family Tayassuidae; genus Catagonus; species Catagonus wagneri. Next base: position 3,096,609 of record PVHT020000059.1, read on the forward strand.
TGATAGTAACTCTTTAAAAGAAACAAAAAAATGAGAGAGGGGAAAGAAAACGATGAGATTATGAAGTCAGCCATCTGTAGATACTGGATGGGAAAAAGAATTTCTAGTTCTCACAGACACTATGGGAAACAGTACAAAGGTACCTTAAAAAATTAAAAGCATAAATACCCTATGATTCAGCAATCCCGATTCGAGGTATTTATGCAAATAAATTGCAATCAGGATTTTGAAGGGATACCCACACACCCATTTCACCGCCACATTATTGCAGTAGCCAAGAGATGGAAACAACCTGTATGTCCATGATGGGCGAATGGACAAAGAAGATGGGGTATAACATACAACGGAATGTTATTCAATTTTAATAAGGAAGAAAATCCTGTCATCTGCAACAATATGGAAAAACCTTGAGGGCACTCTGCTGAGTGAAAGAAACTAATCCCAGAAGGATAAATGATACATGATACCACTTGTACATGGTATCTAAAAGAATCAAACTTGGAGTTCCCCTCATGGTGCAGCGGGTTCAAGATCTGGTGTTGTCACTGCAGCGGCTCAGGTCCTGCTGTGGCACGGGTTCCATCCCTGGCCTGGGAACTTCAACATGCCACCAGTGCCTCCAAAAAATAATAATAATGATAAAGAGTCAAATGCCAGAGTCCAGCTCCAACAGGTCCAGGAGTCCCTGAAGGGTGGACGGCATCAGCAAAGGTGAATGAGAGAGCCATACAACAGAGTTCACTGAGCAGGCATCTCTGTCTCTCAACAGATCTGCGTCTTTATTTATTAGCTATAGAAATGTCATCTAAATATACGTCATAATTGTATGTTAAGATATTATACAATCATGGCTATGAGGATTGGATTAAGATGGTGGAATAAGGAGTTCCTATTGTGGCTCAGTGGTTAACGAATCCGACTAAGAACCATGGGGTTGCAGGTTCAATCCCTGGCCTTGCTCAGTGGGTTAAAGATCCGGCGTTGCTGTGAGCTGTGGTGTAGGTCGCAGACGTGGCTCAGATCCCGTGTCGCTATGGCTGTGGCGAAGGTCGGCAGCTACAGCTCCTGTTAGACCTCTAGCCTGGGAACCTCCATATGCCGCGGGTGCGGCCCTAGACAAGGCAAAAAGACAAAAAAAAAAAGATGGTGGAATAGAAGGACTGGAGCTCAACTTCTCTCCCCAAAACAACAAAACTACAAACAAATGCCGAGCAACCTTCAACCAAATGGACTGTAAACTTTCAAAAAAGATATTCTGCTCCAGAAGACAAAGAGGAGACCACATCAAGAGCTGTAATTATTGAGGCATAATTATTTTTGACAAATAAAAATTATTTTTACTTAAAAAAAGATATTATACAATCATTATTGCAAAAAGTAACATTCACAAAGATTTTCTTGAAATTTTCCCACGACTAAATAAGCCCCTTATTAGCATTTTCTATTATGATTATGCATATTTCTTAACCTTAACAAGTTCTATTCTTAATCTATTTTTAATTTTTACTATTGTCTTAAAAGTCTAAGTTCTAAAAGGTCACAGAATGGTCAGCAATGCCAGGTGGAAAGGGAAATGTTCCATAAAGTTCACTTTATGTCAACTTGCCCTTTTTTTGTGTAGATTAAGTATAGACAGACGTCATTTTTATTAAGCCTTAAGCTATTACTAATCTAATCTTTGGCAATATCTTTAGTTCAACCGTATAATATTTATGCTGCCTATTGTTCTACAAGGAAAGTTTACATGCGAAGGGAAACAAAGAAAAATTCCATTTTTGAACTTAGGTAAATGTCAAGTTATTCACATTAGGCCAATAGCCTGTTACTAGTCATATGCCGTCTGAAGCCCACCACGTCTGCGGTCATTTACTATAGTCTCAGGGAGAGGGATAATGTTTCTATGTATAGTTTCTGTTAGGCCGACGGGGACGGGTAGCGGCCCCCCAAATGGCAAAGCGACCCCTCATTTCAAACAGACCCCATGAGGAACGGACAAGCCTGCGCGGGAAGAGAGGCCGCCAGCCCCACCCGTGCCAACTGACGATCGAAGCCACACCTACCCGGAAAGCCCCCAAACGCCTACCTCCGACCAATCACCTAGGGACACCGTGGTCCCTTGCCTAATTTGGCAAAGGCACTACCCGGATCCAGACCCGGAACCAACAAGGCTTAAAAACCCCCGCGCTCCCAACCTGGGCGTGACTTCCCTGACTCCATGCCCGAGAGTAACGGAACCTCGCCCGGGAGCCAAATTCTCCAATAAATCATGATCGCCGCCTTTTGCATGTACCCCCTGCTCGTTTCTTTCTCCCCTCTTTCCGTGCTAAACCAATTTCTTACAGTTTCCATTTGAGCACTAATTAAAGGTGTAGCTCTAATATTTCGAGCCAAGCCAGCTCCTGCCTCAGAAGCCTGTAGCTGCCTAAAAATCCTCTTATCAGACTACGGGGGCCCCGAATTAGTAGGGCATTTACCATTGGAGGAGCCCTGACCGTGATATTGGAAATTTGGGTAGAATTCCCAGTTGTGGAACTTTGGGTGAAATTTATTTGAGGATTTACTCCTGGGGCCTGGGAGAGGCCCTCAGTGTTGTTGGAAACATACTGAGGCCCCACTATGATAATGACCAAGCCTATTCCCAAGACGGGGACTAACATCATCAGTGGGAGATACCAGTTTCGTCCCAAGCAACAAATGCTGTGCAGATGTTGTCTTCCTCTCACTGTGACTGTGTCAACCAGCAAGGGTGGATCAGCTCCTGGCAGTCAAACTCCTGGAAGCATGGAGGAGAATGATGGTTGCCAGGGACTGAGCGGGACTGGGGGATGGAGAAGTGGATTCAAGGGTACAAAGTTTCAGATACGGCAGACAAAGAGTCTAGAAATGTACAACACAGCAGAATGCCTCTAGTTGACACTGCTTCACTGTGCACTAAAAATTAACTAAGGGGGTGGATCTTCAGTCCCATCCTTATTTCCCTGCCTCACCTCCTTCCCCGCCCCCGTCCCCCCCACCCCCGCCACTGCCCGCCACACACAAAGAGATAAAGAGTGTGTAAGAAAATTGAGAGGTGATGGTTTCCCATATACACATCTCCAAACCCATCAAATTGTTAAAAAAAAATATATATAGCTCTTTAGAAAATGTATTTATTTATTTGTCTTTTTAGGGCCACACCCAAGGCATTTGGAAGTTCCCAGGCTAGGGGGCGAATCAGAGCTTCAGCTGCCTACACCACAGCTCACAGCAACGTGGGATCCTTAATCCACTAAGTGAGGCCAGGGATCAAACCTGCGTCCTCATGGATACCAGTCAGGCTTTTTACCTCTGAGCCATGACGGGGACTCCCGAAAATTTACAGTTATACTAGACCATGGCTTAGTTTAGTTCCTACACTTTTTCATGGGGTCATTTAGTTCCTACACTTTTTAAAAAATGACCAGCCAAACTGAAACTGACAGCTCCTATGACCTGAACCAGATTGGGACTTGAACCCACAGTTTTTATTTTTATTTTTATTTTTTTTATTTTATTTTTTTATTTTTGCATTATAGCTGGTTTACAGATTTCTGTCAGATTTTCCAACTGCACCATGTGGTGACCCGATTACATGTACATATATGGATTTGTCACATGTAATTAGATATAGTTCCCCGTGCATTACAGTTGGAGCTCCTTGCTATTCCATCATTAAAGCAGTAGTTATCCCCATTCCCTCCCAGCCCTCCCCTACCCCTCCCCCGCCCCCTTGGCAACCACAAGTCTGTTCCCCAAGTTCGTGATTTTCTTTTCTGTTGAGATGTTCATTTGTGCAATGTTTTAGACTCCAGTTATAAGAGATTTCATATGACATCTGTCTTTCTCCTTCTGACTTGCTTCACTCAGTATGAGCGTTTCTAATTCCATCCATGTTGCTGCAAATGACATTATTTTATCCTTTTTTATGGCTGAATAGTATTCCATCGTGTATATATACCACATCTTCCTAATCCAGTCATCTGTCGATGGACATTTTGGTTGTTTCCATGTCTTGGCTATTGTGAATAGTGCTGCAGTGAACATGCGTGTGCAAGTGTCTTT